>RJWH01010275.1:0-17672 GCA_004363575.1 Solenodon paradoxus
CATGAATCTGAAGATCATTGGGAGGAGTCTGGGGTGATATATACCACCCAAGTCATTATGTTCATTATAGCTGTGTCTGTAGGAAAACTTCTCATTTCCTTAAAACGGCATTCTTATCAAGTGACTAGGGGAGTGCAAGCTAAGTTTAAATTTTCTAATTTATGAGGTGTCTGTGAGTACTTTAACTTCATAGAAGCATGTACATATGCATAATCATATTAAATCAAGGGAAAATAGATTTTTAAAGATTTAAGATGAAATGATTTATCTATTCACTATATGTTAAGATAAATGAGGAATTTGTTTCTGTATTTGGATAGAATTAGTGATTGAATTAATTAGAATCATTTCAGTGTCTGTTGTTACACATTAATGAAATAGAACCCCATCTGCTTAGAGTACAGCCTTTTGCAATCCTGGAGTAATGAAATTGACTAATTGAATCTATTCATAAAGAATTGGATGAATTAGAGATCCACAGGCAATTTAAAACCATGCAATGACTGGAATAAAGATACCACCAACTTCAAAATAAGATGAAACCAGACCAAGAAATATCATTTCAGTCACCTTTGAACTCACAACATAGACCTATTATTAATGTAAACTTTAGTGATAGATGGAGTTCAATGAAGGAGAAATCACACTTTATTTTAATGAATGTAATTTAATACATATTGTATATTTATTGAAAATGAAATACACCAAAGACAAAACACGTATCACAGATATCACTATAGGAAGTAACAAACCTATCAGAGGCTAATGGATATAAGGGGAAATAGTGGTCATTAGGGAAGAGTTGACATACACTGATGTCAAATGGAAGACCCTGAAAATAATTCAGACAGAATATGTTACAAGCAGTTCAAGATTCCAAGACCCCCATATTGTCAAGATAGTGCCACAACGTAATGTTTCCATGGGTAGGTAAATTTTGAGCAGAGCACAAGATCAGTAAGTTCAATAACAGCACAAATGTCACAATTAGAATGTAGAAGGAGCTGACATGCTGAAATATATTCTGAAGATTTTGAGACTAATAACATTGGCCTCATGAAACAAATGCTCAGTTATAAACTCTGAACATGTTAAGATGCCCAGGATCTGATGATCAACAGTAAAGAACACGAGTCACATTTCACATTTGAATGTTCTGATAAAATGCATGTCTGCAATTTGGTTGCAAATTAGACAACCCTGTTATTTATTCAAAATTCTACAGGATCATTTTACTCCTAGTCAAATTAAACCTCAATAACTGATGGCAAAACTGAGGTATAAGAATTTTTATATATCATAAGAAATCCCATTACTTAGGACAGACATGAGAATTTTTTATACACAAATATCATAAAATATATTTAATTACATATATATGTGTATGTATACATATGGGGGAGAATTGTGCCTTTTGTAGTAAAACTACATCGTTGAAAATTACAGAAGTATCATAGGTATGAGATATTTCAATTTTGCAGTGATTTAGACGCATGCAGGACTCCAGAAAACTATCTAAAACCTATTTCAAATATTCCATTATAAGCATTCTATATTAAGTAAGTCAAGCAGTATGCAATCAACAAAAATTACTTGTGCAAAATGTCATTTCTCAACTCCAAATGTGTAGTAGTACATTCATTCATTTTTAAAAGAAAGGTGCAATCTCTTCAATAAATGGTGTGAAAATTGTACAGTCACATTCAAAAGAATGAAGCTAGATCACTCTCTACACAGTTCACAAAAATTACCTCAAAATGGACTAGAGACTTGGACATAAGACTGGAAACAATAAAATTCTTGGAAGACAACACAGGAAAGATATTCCATGACATTAGCATTGTAGATATCTTTGTGGATTCAAGTCTAGCATCAAGGGAAACAAAAGAAAAATAAACTACTGGGAATAGGTCCTTGGGATACATGTGGAAGTTGCTTATTGGGAAGCTGTGGGCATAACTGCTACTCCACCAGGGTATTCCAAAATCAGTCATTTCTAATCCTTGAACAGAAAATTTGATGAAAAGTTGAGATTATTGTTCTTTTGAGGAGTTTCCGCAAGGCCCTCTTGATGTCCCTGTTCCTCAGACTGTAGATGAAGGGGTTCAGCATGGGAACAACAACTGTGTACATCACTGAGGCCCCTGAATCCTTCCTGGGAAATTGTGAGACAGATGGATTGAAATACACACCCATGGATGTTCTATAAAATAAGCAAACTACTGACAGGTGAGAGCCACAGGTGGAGAAAGCCTTGTACATCCCACCTGAAGAAGGAATTCTCAAAATTGAGGAGAGAATTCGTATATAAGAGAAAAGTATTCCAGAGATTTCAATAGCACCATAGATGACAGCAATAAAATACAATAATATGTTTTGGGTGGAAGTATTTCCACAGGCAAGTTTAAGGAGTTGAGGAGGGTCACAGAAGAATGTAGGACTATCTACATTTCTGCAAAAGGTAAGTTGTAACATTATCAAGCAGTGGAACTGGGAGTCCAAGAGGCTTATCAAAAAAGACACCAGAACCAGCTGGCTACACAGGCGGGGGTTCATGATGACTGGGTAATACAGGGGGTGACAAATTGCTACAAACCTGTCATAAGCCATCACAGTAAGGAGTACACTGTCTAAACATGCAAAAAGATAAATAAGAGACAACTGAATAAAGCAACCTGCATAAGAGATGTTCCTGCTATGAGACTGAATGTCTAAAATCACTTTTGGAACTATGCTAGAGGTAAAACAAATGTCAGTCAAAGACAGGATGGAGAGTAAGAAGTACGTGGAGTTGTGTAGATGACAGTCAGAGCTGACAAGCAGGATTATGAGTAGATTCCCCATAATGGTGACCAAATACATGAAGAGAAACAGGCAAAATATTAATGGCTGTAATTCTGGTTCACTGGAGAGTCCCTGGAGGAAGAATTCCACATCTTCTGTTAAATTGTGTGGATTCACACTGCAGAGACAGCTTTGGAAAAATAAAGGAGAGCATGTAAAAATAATCAAGTCTTCATTAGTGTGTCTTCATCTTGCATTTAAGCATCTCATCAGTACAGCAATCACCCTAGAGAATTGTACGCATTGGCAATATATCTTGGTTGTGCTACACACAATATTCTTGGCACTCTTTCTTATTTCCTTTTCCATCCAATTGTTGAGATACGCATTCACTTTGTGATTGTCACTGACCAGGTTTCAGCCCTGTGGATTCTCAGGGTAAAGAGTGTACACTGTATAGTGATACAGATCCATTTGCTGGATCCACATTTAAGAGTGATCTTAGGAAAGAGAAAGAGAATAGGAAAAAAAAGGGTGGTGAGTACACCATGATAACTCCTCTGTCTGTCTATGAAAAGGAATAACTTTTATATATCACTTGTATTTCTGTTGTTCATGCCTTCACCACAATAATACTACAGATCTATATTATTATACTTAGAACAACCTATGAATGAACTGGACATATAGAAACTATCAATGAAAAATTATTTTTAAAGATGAAGGCATGAATATAAGCAAGCAGAGGCAAGAGGCAAGAAAAGAGAGGAGGAAGAATAATTTATTTTATTTACTTGTTCATCTCAGTTGCCCCACCCTCCAGTTCTGGAACATGAAGACAGGTTCTTGAGATGTATGTGAACTGTGCTGAATTGCTACTTCACTAGAATGCACCTCATGAAAAAATATTTAAGGACAGGATATATAATTCATATTTAAAACAATTTCATAGTGCATGTCCCTAAAACTGATTATATTGATTTATGACTTACAAGAGATAAACATATATAAAAAAGAACAAGATAGAGAAGTATATCCAGGGACAAAAATGTAAATATATGAATAAGGAAATAAAGAAGAAAACTGGAAATAAGTGAAAGAAATAAAATAAGCATACCACTGGACACAGAGAACCAATCAATAAATAAATGAAAATTGAATTAATACTTGAAGATTGATAGAAAAACTACCTAGTTTTTTACTTCTGTTGTGTCTTCTTAAAGTTTGCACAAAACACTTTTCTTATGACATTTCTGGTGACAAAAAGTAGGTCTCCCCACAAATAATTCAGTTCTGTAAAACACCAGACAGCTATCATGCAATTTAACTGAATATTGACACTATCTTTCTAGGGTGTCAATTTCTACAATTTAGAATACAGGCCCTCACACAGATGCTAGTCTCAAATATTAGGTCCTCATGTTACCCATGACTTCTTCATAACTTTGCTACAGATCAGAGGATCTCACAATCTCCTCCCCATGTTTAGATTGACTTGTCATTCTGTGAAGAAGTATTAGTAAATATTTAAATTTTCTCTTCATTTTTGATCATAGACAACGCCAAAAGAAAAATAAATCACAAAAACAAGAGCCCCCAGTGTGCGGAAGACATGGAGACTATAATATGTTCCTCTGAGCTAGTGAGACTTAATCAATATTAAATACAAATCACAAATATTAATATTTACATTAGTTTTTGATACCATGGAAACTATCCTGACAATACTGGGGAAACAATAATAAATGACACTCAGTGGCTTTGCTTCAGATCTTCTAGCTGATGTGATCATGAAGGAAAAGATAGGTGGAGAAGGTAGAGCACCATTAAAGGAAAACTGTGCCTTGTCTTTGAGATCTCAAACTGACATCATAACTGTTTTTGTACAAGGATGTGATAAAAGAAATGGATTAATATGAACACAGTGTTCTTATCAGTTCCTCAACAGTAAAAATAGGTAATACATGTACATATATCTCAGAGGTGGTTATGCAGATGAAAACTAATAAGGTTTCTATTGTATAGTGAAGAAAGAACTGAAATTATGGTTAACTTAATCTAGCATATATAATGTGAATTTCCTATGATGCACATGTTCAGCCTGTATAATTTTATGATGTAATGCTCCTTCAATCAAATTGGTATAAATAAGTTAAAAGCTACATACTATATCAATCAGAGCCTGTCACAAGAAAATCATAACATCATTATCATAACAATCACATCATAACCATTGTAGAAATTTTAGGAAGGAGTTTATAGAGATCCACTTCCTGATGATGTGGACAATGCCTATGGAAACTAGAAATGGTGGAGGAGGAAAACAGATCTTAGTTAAAGTTCTTAAATCCACCACAGATAAATAATAAACTCAACAGTTGTCTGATATGGTGCTCTACACACCATCTAGTCCTCTCACTCAGTTGTCACACCTGTCTTAATAATAGTATTAATTGAATTCCCTTCTCAATCCTTCATTTCCCTGAAACTCACTTGTCTGCTTTGGGTCTCTGATGAGAGTTTGGATCCTCTGAAGTTTGGATCCACTGCTGCCTCTTTTCTGGTGAGTGATGAGAGCTGAGTCTCTGTCCTCAAGATGCTTAAGACATTAAATTCAGGCATGGATCTCTTTATGCAGATGATGTCCATGGAAGGAGAGGCACGGGTATGAAGACAAACTCTCATAATCCTGAAGGGCTGATCACTAATTATTGATCTAGTATGGCCTTGAGGGATAAATACACTGAAGTAATAATTAGCACAATTGGTCCATGTTTTCCAATCTCTATGGACTTCCTAGTATGAACAGAGAAAAATTCACTTATTTCCAAAGGTGTGAACCCTTTATTTTCCCAGAAGAAGGCTATCTGTAGAATTTGCTTCTATCGCACAATTCCAAATATTGCAATATAAAATCAATATCTATATAGTATGTGATTTTTTAACATTCACATCTGCAAGTGTAGAATATTAACTATATAAATTTGGAAGAATTCATCTTCTACTAGAATCTCTCATTTCTCATTTAAAGTTTGTCTCTAAGAGATACTTTCAAATTTAATGTTTTAAGGGACTTTTCTGTTACCTCAATGACAGTTTTTATTGAAGTAGTTGATAAGCTAGAAAACTATTTGCTCTTATACACCTATTCAAATCATGTTACATTTTTTCAAATCAGACATGATATCATTCTGACAATGATATCAAAAGGGTTGCAGTGCCTTGAAGGGAAAACTTCTGTAGCACTCAAAATGATACAGTTCTTCATGGAATAATGTGCATATCTTTTTGTCATTTCATTGACACATGGCCCACTCATTGGTAAACTAACACATGGTAGTGCTTCCACTGACCACATAGGTGACAGAGAAACAATACACAGGAATATGATAGTAGAGAATATGTTTCTACTTTAAGAAATAACATATTATATGTTTCATGTTTTGTTGGTTGGTACAAGTCACTAGGATAAGGACACAATCAAAGACCAATCTACACAAGGACATGATTACAGGAGGTAGAAGTAATTGGAATAAAAGTGGGTAGAGGGGAATCACTGTATAGTGAGGAACTGAAATGGAGGCGGTGAGCTTAATATATTGTATACAGATGCTGATTTACAATGATGCACACCATATATATATATATATATATATGTAATGTTACGATGCAATGTTCCTTCGGTAAAATAATTTTAAAATAAAAAACTAATGGTTAAAGAAATAATTAAAAATGGTTGAAGATATTATAAATGCACAAAGCTCATACTATTATAACTTGTTAAAATAACTCCTGACCTGCACGCTCTATGGATTTTCACTTAACAAGACTTAATACAATATTTTCGAAATTGTTTTATATTTCAAATTGCCCTGTGTTTTAGAATATTGAAATTGCACCTCAGTCTGTATGTATGTCACACCACACCCATCATCAGAGTTCTAGTACCCTTTGCCACCTTCTTATTGCCTCTTTCCTTCCCTCTCTCAGGTAGACCAAGTCCAGTCTCCTCTAAATTTTGGGGGGCATTTCAGTTTTTTGCTTTGTTTCATTATATTCCACAGGTAAGTGATATCATTCTGTGTTTCTCATTTTCTTTATGTCTTCTTTACTTAGCATGATCCACTCCATTTCTATCCAGATGGTTGCAAAGGGCAACATTTAATCTTCTTTAGTAGCTGCGTAGAATTCCATTGAAAAATTATATGCGTATATATACATACATTATATAAACAGCTTCTTTATCCAGCCATCTGTTGAATGGTATTTAAGTTGCTTCCATGTCTTGACATTCTTAATTCTATGCAACCATCTGGATGGAAATGGAGTGGATCATGTTAAGTTAATGAGAAATTGTATAAAGAAAATGAGAAATTGTGCTTCTATAAACAAGGGGGTGAAATATGTTTCCTAATTTGAGATTTGGTAGCTAATTAGGAATGGAATTACTCATGGATACACTATATTTCTGAGAAATCTCTATGTTCTCCAATGTCTGGAGTAACTTGAAATGAGAAAATATAGTTTGATGTGTCAAGTTCGCCATGAATAGTATCCCTCTGTTCAAATCCAAAAGTATTCAGAAACCCTTTTTGAAATCCAAGGATATGGTAGAAGATAATAAAAATGCAGTAATCTTAGATAGCCATGATAAGAGTAAAAGTTCTGCTGTATTCCATATGTTCATTGTCTGTTAGGTCAACTCTCTTGTCATCCAAGAATAGATCATCATGCTCTTTAGCTGTTACCCCTAAGCTCCCCACAAACGCTGACTTGCACTCTCCACGGAATTACCTGCGCTGGACATTCACATGAACAAAATCAAAACATGTGTTCCCACTCATGGATCATCCTGTTGGGCTCCATGTTATGGTGTATCCATACTTCCTTCCTTTTCATGAGTAAATACCACTCCACATGGATCTAAACTCTTGTACTCTTATTCTCAACTGTGAAATAATAATACATTCACCTTCAACTTGGAGGTGATTATGCAGAAGAAAATTTGAAAGCTACATAACATAACTCAGAGCCTTTCACAGGAAATCTTAAGTTGTATAATATCATATTTACTCCCCTCATCACATCCTGATTATAATCATTACATTAATAAAAACTTTCAATGTTTAGGGAAGTATTTGGAGAGATTAACTTCTGTTCTTGTGGACAATCCCTCTGAGATCTAGAAATAGATTTGGAGGAAGGCAAAATTATAAGAATTCTTATTTTCCAAGATTAAAAGGAATTAACTAATCAGCCACAGGAGTCATCTGCCCAGAAGTTCAGGCAGCCCTGATGGCAATATTCAGCAGCAATCATGAAAGGGGAAAAATGACCTCTATGATTCATCACTGGATACTTTTATTTCTTATTTTATGATTGAATTCTTCCAATAAGAGGAGAGTAAGAAGAGAATGAAGACAGGATGTTGGCCCTAAAATTGCATTATCACAAATTCAAAGTTTTGTTAAATATTTTTAATAGTTGAAACACACTAACTTGGACCCAGTGAGTTACGGAGAATGTGGAGCCAGTTGCAAAGGCCCTGCCTCCATTGACGTCTTGGGCTGTACAGTCCACTGAGACTCGGGATCAGGACTAGGTGAGAGTGTAAGAACCTTTCTAAAAATCTTGGCAAACTCTCATAGCCCGAAGTCTCACTGAGGACATTTGAGGGCAGTATCACAGCCATCCTTGTGGAATAAGTCAGAAGAAAAATAAGCCATAGTGTTAAATATGAAGCAGAGAAGAAATTCATGAAAAATCTAAACCTCCCCAAAGAAAAAAAAATGAATGGCACAGAGAAAAAGACCAGTAGCTCCCTAGAGATTAAACCCATTGATATGAACTGGGACATAATAACAGATAAGGACATGTCATACTATTTACATATAAGCTGAAATTTTGCTACACCAAGGAGGGTGAGGCTTTGAAGAAAGACTTATCAGAAATGAAATGAGAGAATGTAGTCAATATATTAAAGATAAACGTGAATATTTTCATAAACAAACTCAATTTTACAGAGGAATAAAATTCATAAATGCAGACAAGACACAGAAGCGAGTCTCACAGAAAAAGACATAGAAATAGATTCAGAAAAAAACAAAAATCCTGAAAGAAATATTAGACAACAGGAAAAGAAAAAAATAACATAAGAGAAGTAGTTGTGCCAGAAGGAAATGGGGGAAGAATAGAATATATATAATTAATAGCATAGAACTTCTCACATCATTCACAAAAGAATCAAGAAGTTTCAAGAAGTCAATAGAAACTGAAATTTCTAAATTTAAAAAGGCCTAATCCAAGGTACATTATAATAAATGTAACAAAATACAATGATTAAATTTTTTCTCATGACAGCTAAAGAAAATAGAAACAACCTACCAAGGCATACCTGTCAGGCTATCATCAGACTTTTCAACAGAACCTTTACAAGGCAGGAGAGGAGAAGAAAAAAAACCAGCCAATAATATTCTACCCTGAAAAAATCACTGAAATATTAAGGAGAAATAAAGATTTTTAATAAAAAAGAAAATTTCATGGACTTTTCCATCACCAAACCTGCCTGCCTTTCAAGAAATGTTGCAAGAAATCCTACAAGAGGAAAAACAAAAAGTCACCAATCCTCAGAAAAATGGTATGTAATTAAAAACAGAAGTAATCACAGAACAAACACAATATAGCAAAAAACAAGAGTGAGAAGGAAAACCTGGAGTTTGTATAAACATATAAAAATGATATGGCACTTAGTCATAAAATAATATCATTGAATGGCCCAGTTAATTGGTATGGTTATTGGTAAGGAATCAACAGTTAAAATCGTCCAGAGGAAATTGCAAAATAAAAACACCAGGAAAAGAGCAACAGAGTCTGAAAACAGCAGCTCAAATGTCAGCAATATAGATCTGCCAATCAAGTATTATCTTAAATGCAAATGCATCGAATACACTAATTGAAAAATACAGATCAATGAACACATCCAAAAACAAGTATCATTGAAGAAAGGACTTAAAAATGACTTTGAACAATAGGTACATCTTCCAGGTAGTAATCACCAAGGAAACGCTAAATGTGGGCCATATGGTCCTAACAATACATATGCATCAGAAGACTGAATACTCTTCTCCAGCAACATGAAAGCTTCTCTGAGAGAGGGTGCAGAATAAATCATAAAACAAGCATTTTCACAAATAAAAATATTACAATTGTACCTTTCAATACCACAGTACTGGGAAACTTAAAAATCAAAACAGGAGCATAACTGGAAAATCTACAAGTGTGTGAACTTGAGTGAAAATTCACTACCGTTGGAAAAATTCAGCCAGATAAATCAGTATGTCAAAGAAGAAACTAAAAGTAAATCAAAATATATTTCAAAACAAATTGATTGAAATACAACAAGTCAAAATACCTGGGTGACTGCAAAGGAAATTTCAAGATAGTAATTTATAGCTACAAATGCTTACACAAAGAATAAAGAAAGGATGTCAAAATCATTGCAGAGAAAGGTATTAACTCTAGTTAGCCCTTTAAGGATAGAAAAACCACAGGTACAAGTTTCAACAGTATAATACCCTTTGCTTTCATATTTTTTGACAATAAATTTCCATTTTTAATAAACCGGGCCTGTATGAAGCATGGGACACAAAGGGCTATTGAGTTGTGCTGGGCACAGTCTGTTGAGGGGGTTCAAAAACCCTAAAACACTTTTGTTTCAATAAAATATGATCAGGAATTTAAAAACTAATATAATAATAAAATTTTATAGATTAAAGTGTAGGGAGAAATGTAGTTCCCAACATCAGCATTCTTTAAGTTTTCTGTTTAGACCAAGAGCTTCCAACAAAGGTTATGGTGGTCCTTGGAATGCCCTCAGCCACACCTACCAGGCAGTTTCCTGAGCACAAGAGGCAAAAGCTAATCCTTTTAAACCTCTGGGAAAATTCATGCAATCCCTTCATCAATTTAATGTTTCCCCCAAACAAGTTTGCTAGCACTACCAGAAAGCTGGAGGCTACTTTACAGACTCAGAGAACTTCCTGAAAAATGCCACCATTACTTTTCCCTTCAATCTTCCTCCTGAATTCTATTTCCTTACTAATTATAGACATGGGAATGGTTGTCCACTCAGAAGATTTCTCCCAACAGTATAAATCTAACCAGTCTCTATCTACAGTGAAGTCCTTTCTGCCCAGGTGAAACTCTGTCTTCTGCTTTTGCTAACTTTTTCCTCCATTTTCTCTAATAAACATATAAGACTGCACTTTAGTGTCCAAGGCTCCTTTCTTGAACTCTTCTGCCAAACCCCAGAGATCCTCATCAAAAGTAGGTTCTATGCCTGGTGAATTGCTGAGGATATAGATGCCACCTTCATCATTGTAAGACCAATAGCAAAAAAAATACGCTACTCAAAAAAGAAATCTTTTGGTAAAGTGATACAAGAATTATATAACAAATGACAAACACACTGTTTCAGTTATCCTCTACTGTCTTAGTTCTACAAAATAAGCCACGAAAACTACAGAGTAGGAACAGAATAGGACATATGTCCTTAGAGCATGGATAAAGGGAAAGTGTGAGTAACAAATGGTTATAATATCCACCCCTAATTTCTAACATTTTGTGCCAATATAGTATTTCAAAGCTGTTTAAAACCCCTTTATAAAATTAATCTGAATTTGCATAATTCATTGATTTATTTGAACTACAGTTAGTCCACTATTGATACCCTTAGAGGGTCCCTTTGAAAAAAGTAATCATTTCAGTGATTTGAATTCCAAGCCCCTAACAATGAACACTCCAGCAGTTAGAACTCCAATTTATCAATCAGAGAAGTATTGATTCTCCATTGTTTATTTCCCTCAGATCCATTGCATTATCCATTCAAAACTTCAATGTCTTACTTTTTCTTTTTACTTGACTTTATGAAGATTTGAGGACCATATTTATAAAACTTCTTCTTTGGCCAACAACTAACTTCCTTACTCTATCAAAAAGAATTAGATTCTAAAGAAAAACATTTCTGTGGACTGCATATAACTTATTCTGCATAAACAGCTTGCAGCAGAGAACACATTTCATCTTCAAAAGTTGACATCTTTTTCAATTTTTTAAATTTTGCTCAAACAGAAAAGATCAGAAAAAATAATTCACAGAACTTTCCTGTATCGTGCTCTTCAAGTACTTGTGAAAGGGGATATTTAGTGTCCAAGGCTCTAGGGTATCTTCCAGGACATAAATTTAATTGTTACTAGACTTGTCTCCAGAATTCAAGATTGAAAGGGGAAGATTTGCTTTGAAGTCCGATCATGAAGTTTTGGAAGGATGTTCCAAAATTTGATATGAAAGAAGCTAAATATGTACTAACTGCACACAATATGTTAGCTTTTGAGTCAAAATATAAGTGATATCAAGTTTATGCCATTCGTTGATCAAGGTTTGTTTACAGAGATAATAAATTCTTCTCTTTGGCATGCAGTTTAAAGCACAGTTAGATATTCAAAAATATTAGTCAGATGCGTCCTGGTACCTTAAGCGTTAGCTCTGTTGATTCCAGCCAAGTGAAGTCCATGTATAACCCAAGGACCTGGGAATGGTGTACCCAGGCTGGGGTGGAACATCAAGATTAACACCTGAATAAAAATAAAAGTAAAAGGGTTTTTCTTCCTCTCTCTTCCTGCCTGCTTGCATACCCACCTTCATTCCTGCCTGCACCTTTCCTTTAAAAAGAAAAAGTTCATAGTCTGTGAGTTGGTAGGAAATTTTGCTTAATGTTAAAAGAAGAGGGAATTGCTTACCGAAAAGCTTTCCAGAAATCCCAGCTTTTACTCTGATGGTGGGTGACATATGTATTACCCATAGACTGAGTTCCATATCTTACAATGAATTTGGCTTTGTAAACAAAAGAAGTAATAATAAAATAATTGTGCTTTAAATGATTTTTACATGTCACAAAGTCCTTATTGTGATGAATAAAATAGAAATTCCAGTTTTCTACCTTAGGAATTTTGTGCAGCATTTCTAAAGAAAGATGAATATTGACACTGATACCTGAGTGTGTCTCAGACTACTGAGGAACCTATAGTGACACTGATCTTGACAGAAAATGAGGAAGAAGGGTAACTATTTGAACATTTCTTAGGTTCTTACACAGCAAGGTTCTTTTTGTTGAGGGCATATTTATTTGCTATTCTTCAAGAATTAAAAGAGTTGTATTTACTCATAATTAATAAGTGACACAGATCCACAGGTATACATAGAGTAACACTATCACTGGGAAAAAGTTGTCAACTGCTTAAACCTAATGTCAACCTGTAGAACAAGCATATTATAACAACAACCTCCTTTCTCTCAGCTCTCCTTCCAATTGCCAACACTCAGAAAATAGCTAACTCTCCACATCATAATTCTTCAGTCAGGGTTAAATAAGGAAAGGAGAAACCACATTGTCCTTTAAAATTGAAATTTAATATAAATTGGTTAAATAGTTATTAAAACAGAAAAAGAAGCAAATGTGGTAATGTAGAGTCATACCTCATGAGATAATGGCATTAGAGGCTACTAGGTAGAGCGGAAAAGTTGGGCATTAGGGCATGATGACTTTAATTGAACATTAATTAAAGTAATGTTAAAAGACCTGATTGAAATCTTATAGATCCATAAAAATTCCAGTTATGCCACAATATCACAATTTAATATTCAAACATCCTATGTAGGAGGCAAGGTCGCTAAATTAACTGGTCCATGGGATCCTTTTAAATACATTCAGATTATCACAAAATGAGGTTTTCCTAAAAACTCACGAGTAGCTCCACAATGTTATCCTTCCATTCCTTATTGTCTTAACAGCACTAATGTGAAATTGGGGGAATTTCAAAATAAGCATCTATTCAGATGCTTATTTTATCAACACCCTAGCTCGCAATACTTCAATTGCCCTTAATGCTCAAGAATATATAGATGCTAAATTATAAGCAAAGTTAAATGCTTTAGAATATGTAGTAATAAGCCTTGGGAAACAATTAGAAGCAGTAAAATTTCACCAGCAACTATGATGTCATGTAGAATTTACTTATGTTTGTATTACTCAAGCTCGCTATAACAGTGGTCAATTGAATTGGACTCAAATAAAAGCTCACCTTTTAGGGATATGGCATCATGCAAATATTAGTCTTGAATAGTCTTGAAATCCATGATATCCAGAAAGTCAAAGTCCCTATAGTTAATCCTGTTCATTTAGCTCAACTGCTTAATGTTTTGAAAGATTTTAATTCTTTTAACCTGTTAAAGCATACACTTTGGTATCTAACAGGAATTATTGGCATGTTCCTGTTATTCTTGTGTGTTTTCTCCTTAGTCTGCCGCCAAGTCCAATGAGAACTGAATCAGACTACAATTCATGTTTATCACCTGTGACTGAAAACTAAATCAGAGGCAGAACACAAAGTATAAAGTTCTCCTTTATTTTTATAAAATTGACCATTTTGCTCTTGATCATGTAAGCTTATAAAGACCAAGACTGCATAAAGCTCTTTTCACCTTGACCAGCAGAATTTAAATCAGTCCTCCTAGAAGTTCAGTCATAACACATAAATATGATTCTTAGAGACCCTCAGAAGTCTGGCTATTCAATGATAAGTAAGAGTCCTAGAGGGGGCCAAGCTAAGTTTGGCACAGTTGCATGGAGTCCAAGACAGAGCACTAGAGCTGAATATTGAATACTTCACTCTGTTAGGACATTAAGAATTCATCAATAGCAAGGCCACAGTAAGAATGTAAGTCCTGTTGAATACAACTAATTATTCTTACACCTATTGACACTGCCTACGTAAAAGAATAAAAACAGAGGATGTTTGGAGCCAGTTGCTTTCTGGACTCATCTGCAACGTTTCCCAGGACAGAAGTTCTCACAAGTCAGCAGAACTACAAGTAGAAAACAGCAGGAAGCTGCTAGCTCAGACTTTCAATATTGCTATCGTGATAATAGCAGTACAATTGAATGCTTGCATTCTCCTTTGTTTTATCCTCATTACCACATTGTGTCCTAGCCCTATAAAATAAATCACAGAACCTGCCCTGTGTTCACCATCTTATGGAAGGAGAGAAATGTCACACCAGGCCCTTGATTTTCTAGATGTGTGCTGTCCAGCTTTCTTTAGGCTCCTATCACCACCTCTCAGGGATCCTGTTGATCAGCTATGCAGGTCGTGGTATGTTACTATCTACTCCTGAATATACAACATGAGATATTTAAATACACAAATATTCATCATGGGAGATACTTCTGATAAGATTTCAGGATAGGACCAGGGCACCCACTTGCGTTTGCATTCAATGAAAATAGCTTTAGAATTGATTTTTACTTCCCAGAATTTGATCTAAGATTCCATGGGGAAATGGACTCTTTTCCTCAATTGTGTTCTTTCTTACTCTTCCTCATCTGTTCTTCTATCTCACCTCCCTCTGCTGTCATTCAATTTGCCATATCATGGTGACAACAGCCAGTTTGCGAGCTGCTGGAATACCCCAGGCAGGGGTGGTCACCATGGTCATCATACTCACATCATTGGCCTGCCCACTGAGATCATCACACTGATCATAACTGTGGATTGGTTCCTGTGGGTGTTCTTCAAACTGGGTCCTGGTGCCATCCTTCCTCACTCCTTGCAGGACCAACTCAAGTTCCTCATTCCAACAGGGACACCAAGTTCTAGAATTTTAGCATGAAAAACACACCAAACCATAGCCTTTGGACCCCAAATTCGTTAGTGTTAATGTTGAGAGGTAGCACCGGGAGGAGAAAGATGGGGACTTTACCCATCATCCAGAGGAGCCCTCCTTTACCTGTTCAATGTAGAAGTCACAAAAAGGTGATCCTTGGGACAGAGCTTACTGACAAACATATTAAAATACTCTAAACTTTAAAAAATAATCAAGACTTTCATCCCCACTTGAGAGCAGTCAGCCATTTCAGGAGTACATTGGATGGTCCCCAACATAGTCGCATTATCTTCTTCATCTATGTACTGTTCCGCTCTTGAATCCTAATTTTTCACATCAGAGGTTTATGTATTAAAAATACTCTACTGCTGAGTAGAATGTGAGCAAATCAGAGCCAATTCAACCTGCCTTTGTTAGAAGGGGAAACTGAGGCAGAGAGGAGCAGAACCTTTGGAAGTCATGAGATGAAGTTGAAATAGGACTGGGCTGTGAGTTCCAACTCTCAGGTGCAGGGAGGGTCCTCTTTCACCCAACCCTCCACAGCTCTTCCAGCCTTGGTTAACAGTGTCTACTCTCCTACTCTCCCCCTCCTCCAGTAACCGACATCACAGGATGACCAACCTTGTGGGTGACTCAATAAGATCAGTTGTCATTGAAAACCTGTCTCAGTGGGAGTTGGAGCTGCAGGAAGCTGAGCTCACCCCCCCAGCCTAAGGAAGCACTACAAGTAGCTCATAGCAGAAGAGATGGGGACCTCAGGAGAAGTGGGGGCAAAGAGAGTGTCATATGAGGCCCCCCAGTCAGTTGTGCCACCCAGAGTTGTGGGGAGGGATCTGAGGAAGGGGATCCTGGGGAAAACCCTTCACAAAAGACTGTACTGAATGCACATGCTCTGTCTGCTCTGTTTGGGGGAAACTAAGATAAAGGAACAGGAATAAAAACTGTCCAAAGTCTGTGTCTTTCTCTGAGTGTAACCTGAGAACTCTGAGGGTAGGGAGCCAGGAAGAGTCTGAAATGCCTCCTTTAGGGTTAGGGCTGAGGGAATTTTCAAGTGTCACCAGGTTAGGGTCACCTCATCTTATTTTCTCAAGGAATGGCAGCATTGAAGATGGGAAAGGAAAACCATTATTAACTTTCTCACAATAAAAGGATATCCTGGGCCTCTATGGCCTCTGATTCTCTCACAGAGCTCAAGAAGTGGTGTTGCTCATGCTCAGGGCTAACTGTGATGAAAAGACATAGATTGGAATCAGCAAAGGTCCAAAGTGCATGGGTCCAAGCATGATGACACACCAGAGGCTAGCTTCTCATTATATTCCTTATGGAAGTTCATGGACATTTAATTCTTCCAGCTACAGTGTATGACAACACCACATTTTGCCTTCTAGGGAGGATCACCTGAGCCTTATTATCCAAGGTTTTCAATAGGTGTCTGTTAGGTAGGTACGATTGTCCACTGACCTTACTCATCCTACAATCTCTGCAGAGGTCAAAGGAATATAGATAGCCAAGGGACATCAAAAAAGACATTCCACTGTCAGAATAGACTAATGATATGGCTCAGGTCCCAGATATGCATGTTATTTGTAAGGATACTCTGAGGGCCCAGAGGTCATCTCCTAGGAATTAACCTGGGCTCAGTCTTGCCTTCAGCATGAGTAAGCTTCACATTCCCCATTCTTCCGTATTCACCCTTTACTTCACATAACCCATAGTTAGGAATAGAGAATGTAGCTTTTTATGGGGAGAGGTTACTGGATCTTGTAGCCCCAACATTTGACCCTTGAGACCAAATGTCTCACACATTACCATGCTGTCCTTAGGGGATTTTATGTTTACTACACAAGAGTGATCTTACACCTCTTAGTATTTTCTGGAAGCTTAAGGAAACAGGTATGATATTAAACGAGATCTTTCTAAAGGCTTATGAAAAACACACATAAGCAGAGGGCAACATTATTCTAGTTGTGCTGGGACTAAACCCATGACCCTTTTATCTGGGAAACACAACACTGGAATGTTTTCTAAATCAAATGAAGTCGTATTTGAGTGTCTACCTCTTCCAAGGATGATAGTCAAGCAGTGCTTTGGAGAGACTCTTCTGACATTCTTTAGGATCTTCCCAACCCTTGGTTATAAACTATTGAGAAAACATAGGAGATGGGCTC
>RJWH01010276.1:0-17666 GCA_004363575.1 Solenodon paradoxus
CAGTGTCTCCTGGTGAGAGTCCTTACACACGTGCACACGCATACAGACGCACGCGCAGTCAGTGTCTCCTGGTGAGAGTCCTTACACACGTGCACACAGGCGCGCGCGCACTCAGTGTCTCCTGGTGAGAGTCCTTACACACGTGCACACGCATACAGACGTGCACGCATTCAGTGTCTCCTGGTGAGAGTCCTTACACACGTGCACACAGATGTGCGCGCACTCAGTGTTTCCTGGTGAGAGTCCTTACACACGTGCACACAGGCGCGCGCACTCAGTGTCTCCTGGTGAGAGTCCTTACGTGCACACAGGTGCGCACGCAGTCAGTGTCTCCTGGTGAGAGTCCTTACGCGTGTGCACACAGACGCACGCGCACTCAGTGTCTCCTGGTGAGAGTCCTTACACACGTGCACACAGGTGCGCATGCAGTCAGTGTCTCCTGGTGAGAGTCCTTACACACGTGCACACAGGTGCGCATGCAGTCAGTGTCTCCTGGTGAGAGTCCTTACACACGTGCACACAGACGTGCGCGCACTCACTGTCTCCTGGTGAGAGTCCTTACACGTGTGCACACGCACACAGACGCACGTACAAACTCACAGTGTCTCCCTCTAGGTGGGTGAGATTCCTTACATAGTGCACACATGCACACAGACATGCGTGTGCACTCACAGTCTCTTGTGGTGAGATTCCTTACACAGTGTGCACACACACAGACACCCACACACACAAGCACTGTGTCTCCCTCTGCCACGGCTCAGCCAGCACTCTGGTCTCAGGCCCAGCAGCAGCTCAGTTGGCGCTACTTCTGAAGCAAGTCACCAGCTCCCACTGCTCTGTCGCTAAAGCCGTGTCTGAACATGGTTTCAATGGTACATTTCCAAAGCCACACTGGTGGTTACAACCCCACCCGCGTGTGTGCAACGCACTAAAGGCCGGGCCAGTTAGTGAATGACAGTGTGCCAGCATGCGGACCTCCCTTCAACTTAGAGTAAAGCCCAGATCTTCACAGGGACCCTAGTCATGCACGAACCCAGTTCCTTCTGGATGCTGTCCTCTCCCACCTCTCTTTTGTCCTCCCCTGTCCACGCGGGTCTCCTGGCTCCTCCAGTGACGGGGCTGCGCTGCCCCCGCGCTCCCCTGGCCCCCCGCCCCGTCTCCTTTACAACACCAACTGGGGTCCTCTGGAGACCCCTCACTGCCCGGCCCTGCCACCTCCCTGTTCCAGCGCCGGGCGGTCCCTCTGTGTCCCCGAGCAGTGCCTTCACTTCCAGTGCGTCCTGTCCTCTCCTGTAGTGGGTGTGTTTGGGTTTCTGCTTTTTGTTTTGCCCTTTCTTGGTAGAATGTAAGCGGGGAGAGATATGTATTCACGGCTAAGGGTCTGTCTGCATCCCCCTGTAAGTCATCACTGTGCCGACATGAAACAAAAATGATTCTGATTGGACGTCCGATACAAAGAACCACTTTTCACGTGAAGCGTTCAAATTATTTTAGGTTTTCATTTATTCAGTATTTCATCAGAGTTGCACTAGGAATGATCTTCTCTAGAAAATTCCCAGAGGGTGAGTTACTTGGCAATGAAGCCCTGAAGTTTATTTGTTAAAAATAGTATCAGGGAGAAGGATACAAAACCTTTGAATATATTGTAAATATCGGAAACCGTATGTGATATGGAAAAGCATTATAATATTATAATCACAAATAATTATCATAACTACCTTCAAGACTCTTGTGGGCAAGTTCTACCAAGATCTGTCAAACTAAAGTCACTGTTCTCTATGAGACAGTTTTCCTCAGTAGACACTGTTAGCAAATGAAATAGGTTGTTATTTGCACCCAGAAATGACGTGCCTTATGTAATCACTAGCTTGGAAATTTAATTCTAATGGAACACAGAAGGATCCACAGGTGAGGGGCATAAAGGAAAGCATGTCCAGTTTTGACCCCCGATGACCGCAGGTGCAGAGACTGTTAAGTCAACTGCATCGCCACGGCCCGCATGGACAATGAGACAGCACGGTGGACTGGTCATCTTTTTCGTTCCTTGCTGACATAAGCAATGAGCCACATCCACAAGAACAGAGAAAACAACACAGATACGGGGCTGTCACGAGGAACGACATCTGCGACAAGACTGAAACGCGGAAACTCTCAGAAATGGCACAGAATTCCCTGCGGGCGTAACAACGTCGTCAAGGCGCTCTGTGACAGCAGAGCTGCTCACTGTTCACGCCCCGTCCGCATGTGGGTTACTCGCCAGTCCGATGAGGACGGATGTCAGGAAGGTCATCGCTCCCTTGAGCCTGTCATTCTATGATAGAAGTGCATCCGTGAATGCTGTTCCATGGAAAGGGACCCCGAGAACGACAGAGACGTGCCTCGTAGAGCATTGAAGGCACCCGTGTAGCGACTCAGGAGCACGAGCTCCACGATTATCGTATGTGTGGGTCTAAGTTAGCTAAACACATGACTCATTGAACAGATGGTAAGAAAAATAAGCATTTCCTAGACTACACAGATTCATAATTAACTGTGATATGTTCAGAGTGGAAAACTTAAGTTTTCAAGAAAGCATTATAAATGCTTCCCTCTTAACTATCGTTGAAATATTTAGGAAGAAAGAATCTGCCTAGAATTCAGTATAGAGTCAACATTGCATAATGTCTCCACTTCTCTTGTCTAATGAAAGGACGGTTTTCTCTGACTGTTCATGGGTGGAATTCTGACATGGAGTGTTTTGAGGAATGACTGCGTGAGACTCCACAGAGGACTGCTCTGAAAGGGACATGCTAGTAACGTAGGGGGCACAGGAATTCTGAGGGGCAGGGGTGCAGGTGCAGCGTGTAAGTGCTGAGGCACGGGTGCTGGTGAGGGGTGCAGGTGCGGGTGCATTGGAGCAGTTGCAGGGTTGAGCTGCACGGGTATAGATACAGGTGTTCAGAGTGCAGAGGCATTGGTGCACATGCAGGTGTTCAGGTGCATGGGTGTACGTGCTGCGGTGTGGGTTCAGGGGTGAAGGTGCTCAGGTGCGGGTGCCGGTGTGCAAGTACTAGGGTACAGGTGCTGGGGTGCGGGTGCCGGTGCAGGAGCAGGGTTGCAGGTGCAGGGGCGTAGGGGCAGAGGTGCAGGTGCAGCTGTGCTAGTGCATGAATGTAGATGGTGGGGTGTGGATGCAGGGCTTCAGGTGCTGAGGAACAGGTGCAGGGTGCAGGTGCAGGAATAGCTACAAGGCATCCACACTCTGCAGCGCGTGTCTTGCTGTGGCTGTGCCCCCGTTGAGAGGCAGCTGTCCCTGCTCAGCCCGCCCGCCTCCCGCCCTCAGGGTCACAGGCTCATCGTCCCAGGACCTTCCTCAGGGCCGCGGCCACATCCTTGTTGCGCAGGCTGTAGATGAGGGGGTTGAGCATGGGCGTGAGGATGGTGTAGAAGACCGAGACCACCTGGTCCTGCTCGGCGGTGTGGTAGGCCTTGGGGAGGAAGTACTTGAAGATGGCCGTCCCGTAGAAGAGACACACCACGATCATGTGGGAAGAGCAGGTGGCCAGCGCCTTCCTCAGCCCCAGGCGGGAGCCGAGCGCCAACACTGTGGACAGGATGCGCCCGTACGAGCCCAGGACGGCCGCCATGGGGACGAGGAGAAACACCACTCCGCTGACAAAGAGGCCCTGCTCGTAGAGAGACGTGTCAGCACACACGAGTGGCAGGAGAGCCGGGATCTCGCAGAAGAAGTGGTGGATCTCCCGGGAGGCGCAGTACGGGAGCCCCAGCACATAGACCGCGTGGAGCAGGGCATTGAGCAGCGCTCCCAGCCAGGTGGCGGCCACCAGCGGCACACAGACCGCGGGCCGCATGAGGACGGCGTAGTGCAGGGGGTGGCAGATGGCCACGTAGCGGTCGTAGGCCATGACAGCCAGCAGCAGGCACTCGGCTCCAAACAGAGTCACGAACAGGAAGCTCTGGGTCCCACAGCTGACGCGGGAAATGCGGTTGTGTCCAGTGAGGAAGTCAACGGCGATCTTGGGGACAAAGGTGGACGTGTACAAGAGGTCCATGAGGGACAGCTGGCTGAGAAGCAAGTACATGGGCGTGTGGAGGCGCGAGTCCAGCCCGATGAGGACCATCAGCATCGCGTTGCCGGCCACGGCCACCAGGAAGACCAGGACGACGAGCGCGAAGAGGAGCCCGGGTGCCCGCGCGTGGAGGAACAGCCCCAGCAGCACGAAGTCCGTCCCGGGGGTGGCGTTGGCCCATCTCTCCATGCGGACCTCCAGCGCGTCAGCGGTGACGGCCGCCCGGACCCTCAGGCCCAACTCCATCGGGGCCACCTCGTTCTGAAAGGGTCCACCCCAGGTTCCCTGTTAGCCGAGCAGTGGATTAGTCAGTGTGTGTGTGTGTGTGTGTGTGAATGTGATTCTATGTGTTTGAGTGTGTAAATGTATGAGTGTGAGTGTGTGTTATTGTGAATATGTGTGCCTGTGATTGTGTTTGAGTGTGTGAATATGTGGATGCATGTGTCTGTGTATGTGTGTGAGGGAGTGTGTCTGACTACAGTCAGCCCCCACCCGAACCCAGGCCCCTCTGGGTGACAACTATTTTGTGATGTAGGACCTCCGTGCGGGGTTTTATAAGCCTTTCCGCTAACAGGGCAGCTGATCAAAGGGTTATTTCCTTCTTTCCAAGAGGAGTTTGACCCTCAAAGAGATGGACAATACACCGATTACCATTCAGCGATATGGAGTAAAGAACCCAACTTTCCGGATTCCTGGTCTGGTCTCAGGCACCTACCTGGTGTGTAGAAGAGGGATCTGTTTACACCTTCCTTTCTGATTCAAGAATGAGTCAGATCGTCGTTACTTTCTCTGGGAATTTCTGGGTGAAAGCCAACCCTCCAGAAAGGGCCAACTGGCTCTATTTCTGGGTGAGGTCCTCGTTCCTGACTGGATTGCTGGTGACGGAGGCTAAGGGACGACTTAGGGGACACACTGGAGGCTTCCGGCCCAGCGGTCAGTGTCTCATGGCAGATCTGTGCGGGGACAACACTAAGGGCAGGAAGAACACGATGACCACACACGAGGGATCTCTCGGAGAGGCTTTACCATTGCCAGTAGGTCCCTCAAGACCTGGTCACAGGCATGCTCAGCACAGCACGTCAGGCCCATACATGCTGAGATGCGCCCGGCTCCATGAAAGTGATGCCATGTGTGGGACAGACCTGTGCCGTCGGGCCACTGACCCGGGCAGTGACTCCTTCAAGAATGTCCCCCACAGGCCCACTCAGTGAAGTGAAAACACGTAAATCACCTCATCAGGATGGACCTGACACGCTCTGACCCCATCTCTGCAGACATGGTGAAGGGACCTTCCTTTGCTGAGGGGAAACAGGAAAGGTGTGAGAAACAGGAAAGTAGCAGAGCGCAGTCATTCTGGTGGGGGGACGCATCCCAGGTGTCTCAGTGTGGAGGCCTATTGAGTGCGGACGTTCTCCTTCTGCCGTCGGTCATTCTGGAGGCAGCGGTGCCCTGGGTACAAGGAAGGAGCGAGACACAGAACATACGTGTGAGGAGGTGGCTTTCTGTATCCTTACCCATCTGCAGGGGGACACCTCTTGCTACAGGTCAGCACGGTGCTCAGACCCGGATGTTCAATCCCTTCCAATTGGCTCCGCTTCTTGGTGGCCTCACGTGACTGTGTGTCACTTTCCGAAAAGCCAGGACCCTTGGCGAGTGTTCGCCCCTTTCCGGCGTGCAGGAGAGTGGACCTGACCGCAGACACTGTTTGGTGGAACATGTTTGCAGTCTTAAAATCATTTCACGTAATTGTCTAAATGATTTCCACCTGGGATATTTCACGTCATATCCCGGCACCTGAAATACTATTTTCATCTTTTCATGGTATGTACAAAAGACTTTTTAAAAACTGTTTACAATGTCACTGACTCTTCTTTAAATAAAGTGCGGAGGACGTGAGTTAAACTGATCAAGTCCGTCAACTATCTGGTAATAAATGAAATATCTAGTGAGCTCTTAGAATCTGAAGGTTCAACCGTTTCATCAAATGCATCCCTTTTACTTGGTTATTATGAACAATCACTCTCAATGTCCATTCACTGGTGCATGAAGACAGAAGCCAAGATTCCGTTTTCCCTAGTATGTATTTCTTTATGTAAGTATCTTAAATTATTAAATAATTTTCATGTTCATAGTCAAAATCCTCGACAGCAGAATTTTCGATGATCCTAATTTGAATCCCCAGAGACATGTGCGTGAATAAATATCTAGATAAAGTCCACTGCCCAGTACTAACTTAATAAAACTCCACGCTTAACTGTGTGTGTGTGTTAATTAAACATCGTTGAGTGGCCTCGTCCTATGGAATCTCAGAGTCTGAGGCTGCCTGACGTCACGACACAAGCCCGCTGTTTAACGTCCTGTCACCTGGACTCGGCGTATCGCGACTCTGAAGATCGGAGTAAATTCTCCGTGTCAGTGTGTGCAGACACCCGCCCCACACCCAGGCCTGGTCGTCATCAAGCCCAATATTCACCGCACTGTCGCATGCAAGTCTCCACTCGGCGGAGCCGCTGGCTGCAACGGGAGACCTTCGCTCACCTTCCTCTCCAGCACTCTCTCTGTGACGGACGTGTGGCGTGAAGAAGCAGCCAGACCGTCCCGTGTCCCTGGTGCAGAGGCCCCGTGTCACCCTGCGCTCGGGCTAAATAGGCCTCCTGTTCCTACCACAGAGCAGAGGGACCGTGACAAGCGCTCCTGCAGCATCCTCAGAGGAGTGTCCCCTGTTGCCTCCCCCTGAGACATAATTACTGCTCAGTCCATCACATGCCCCCAATTACCAAGTCTGCTTCATGAAAACAACCCCGTCTCCCGGTCCCGCATCATCCTCCACTGGACCAGAGGCCTCTGCCCTGGAGACTGGGAGACGCTCGGGAACCGCCATCAGACTGAGTGGGCTGTGTGGACAATGGGGTGGGTACCCATTGGATCACGCGCTGGCCTGTCCTCCCTACCCTTTGTGGTGGTGGCGGGCGGAGATGATCCAGAGGGTGTGATCGGGCAGGCGTCGGCCCTGTAAACTGTGAGGATCAACTGGTGCAGAGGGACAGGTTGATGACAACTCTCTCCTCAGGGAGCACAGTTTGGGCAGAATGATTGAGGACAATTAGGAGCCTGAGTGTCCTAAGCTCTGTAGCTTTCCAGGCCCTGCTGACCTCATCAGATCCACACACGAGAGAAGTACAACCCCCTGCCTGTCCTTTCAGTGTCCACGATGACTTGTTTCTTGAACATCCGATTTCTCAGGAATGCACGTCCCTACTTGCTGTCACCGAGAGTCTACTCTTGTCCTTTGTGCGCCTTGTGATGTGATGACACATATTTCCTCGACGTTTTGCCCTGCCCTCAGCATTGAGAATAGTACCGGTCACATCTGTCTTGAGGAGGGACAGATGAACAATACCTTTTGGGACTCCAGCTGACTTGCTAGGACGTCTGTGCATGTGGGTGACAGAGGCGAGACGGCCACAGGCGGGGATAGTCTCTGCACCGTGGATTGCCGGCTGTGACCCTGTCTGTCCACTCTTTCACAGTGACAGATGACTGTGTCCGGCCTGCAGAGTGCTAAGGCCTTTGCGTAGAGATCAAATCCGGGGCTACCCACGTCTCAGGGCCCCTGTACACGCCCCCCGCTCGCTGCACTGTTGGCGGACGGGGCAGGGCCGATGCGGAGCTCCGGGGACTGGAGGGCTCACGCGCCCCCAGAGCGTCTTAACACAGAATTCCGTGTGGAATCCAGAGGACCTCTCCCGGCGCCCGAGGGCTACAGCCGGTTTTCCGTGGTCGCCGTGTCCAGGGAAAGGACAGATCTAGGATTTTTGAAGCTGACGTCAACGGGGCTGTAAACCGACACTAAGGCCTGGGACCCCAGCACCTCAATGAGTGTAGCCAACCGTATCGGCACAGATCAGTCAGTGGCAAGTGGGTCTCGTCCTGGGGTGGCCAGCGGAGTGGTGAGGTCACAACACGAGCCCCCGATGAAGCCCCGCTCCGGGACCCTCAATCCGCTGCCAACCTCCCACCGCGCTGGGTGGTCCGCCCACAGGGATCCGCTATGAGTCCAGGGTCATCGCAGCTGCGGACCCGCCCGTCCCGGCCGCGGGGAGCGCCCAGAGCCTGCCTGGCCCCGCGCGGTTTGCGGGTGTTGTCCTCTGCTGCCTCTGGACCCCAGGCTGTGGACGGGAGGGCGCGATGACCTTGGACAGATGGGAGCTCGCTGTCGGGGCCCCTCGTCGGCGGGGTGGGCGTGCGGTGCGCCTGCGCGCCTGTCATGCGGGTCTCCCGCTGGCCTCCGCGCGGACCGTGTCTGTCCACAGAGGGCAGTGCCCGGACCATGTGCGCGCGGGAGGCGATGGACGCATGGAGATCAGGGAGGCGCCTGTTCTCCAGAGCAGAAACGCTCCAATTTCACGTGGGGTCTGGGTCCCCGCGGGGCCCCCATGGTTTATGCTGTGGTTCCTGGCCAGCCTGGTCCTCTCCCCATGGCCCTTTTGTCCTCCCCTGTCCACGCGGGTCTCCTGGCTCCTCCCGCCACGGGTCGCAGGTGCCCCCGCGCTCCCCTGGCCCCCCGCCCAGTCTCCTTTACGACACCAACTGGGTCCTCCCGAGACCCCTCACTGCCCGGCCCTGCCACCTCCCTGTTCCAGCGCCGGGCGGTCCCTCTGTGTCCCCGAGCAGTGCCTTCACTTCCAGTGCGTCCTGTCGTCTCCTGTAGTGGGTGTGTCTGGGTTTCTGCTTCTTTGTTTTGCCCTTTTTTGGTAGAATGCAAGTAGCTAGGGGAAAGAAATGTTTCTGCTGCTAAGGGTCTGTCTGTGTCCCCAGCAATTCCAGGGCTAACATCACACTGTCACCTCACCCTGTGCACTGGTTCAATGCGGAAATTACAGACATGATGGAGAAGCAGAATTGAGTGAGGGACTCGAGTGCTGTGATTTGGGTGTGCTCTGTGGCATCGCTATAAATGCTGTTTTATTACTGGGAGGCAGGCAGCCACTTAGTGAATATGGTGTAAAAATGCCACCTCAGTAAAACAGAGAAAATGAAATAGAACACAGCACTTTTAAATTAAGAGATTCCATTTATTCAATGACAGGTCACCAAGCCATCTATCCACTGATAGAGTATTATTTAGAGAGTTTTTAAGAAATTATAATTATACCCATACTTCATGCCGTCCCATGTCCTTCATTGTTGATCTTGAATCGTTTTTTCCCCCTGGATCTAGATGCTTTCACTGAGTTCAGTGTTATGATCGAAAGTTCTTTTAAACCAGTGTTTCCACCAATATATTTTGAAGCCTGATAACAGACACTAACTTCGTGAATAACCCATATAATGTCTTCAGTGACTTTGATTAAATAAATTATTGGAACTTATTAAATACAATTGACAAGGGAATTTGGTTATGATACTTCAAAATAATGTCCAAGAACATTCTGCAGGAGAGAAGATTCCTGGTTTTCTGTAAATTCTGAAACGTTTCTTCATGAAGGCATCAGTATAACATGCACAGGCGCAGCATAACGTGTGATGTGCTGACGCTACCCCATCGTGGACATACAGGGAAAAAGCCAGCCAGGTGAATCTGCCTCCTGAAATCGGAGGGACTACACTTGGGGTCTTTCTTGGGGCCTCTGAGTTTTCCCTTCTCTGAGTGTTAAGTCAGAATGACTTGGCATAGAATGTGATTTTGGGAGGTTTGTCAAAATACATCAGTGGTACAAGGGCATATGTGGAAACTTCCAGGAACCTGAGCACAACTCAGCTTGTGGTTTTAAGACAAGGTCTCCCTCACCCCGAACCCCCAACCAGCGCCCTCGGAGACCAGGACATAAGGGACACTGCGGAGGGAAGTGCGCACAGCTGGGTCGGGAGGGTGACGGGGAGCCAGCGTCTCTGACCCAGCGTCACCTCCTCCGGGGGCCGTGACGCGTCGGCTCTGATGCAACCTGGGATTCTCACCGCAGTCTTTCCCTGGACCTTCTCACTGATGGGCTCGGTGCCACCGGTGAAGTTCTGACGTGCGACAGCCACCGCTATATCGTCCACATCTTACCTTCGTTTCCTACTAGAGTCCTGGTTTTATCCTCTCCTCTACGGCTTTATCGTCACAGCTTGTCCCGGATTCTCCTCTAAGTTCATTACAAATAAAGCCCTGAGAGTGTTATGAATGTGTTCTTCCTGTCCTTGTAGATAGATAAGGGTTTAAGAACCTACTCTGAGCTGGACCTGCACCTTCTGATTCTGCTTCACCTGCTCAGGGTTGGGTGTGCGTCTGTTTGGATTCCCAGAGAAGAGCCCGTTCAGTATTCCGTGTAAGACAGTGTCGGTGGGACCCTGCAGCTGTCACCTATAAGTTCTGCTTCTCCGTCACATTGAGGCATCTTGCATGGTGGCGAGAGGACCCCGGCGGGCCTGGGGAAGTGCTAGGTTCGGATGAGAGGGGAGGGACAACGGCATCTTAGCTGCCACGATGCTGATGTCCCTCCCCTAACACAGCCTTGAAAACCAGTCTCATTTCAGTGAGCCGGGCAGGAGGGTCACCTGCTCTCCCTATGAAATGTCAGGGTTCACTTTTTCTCCGCTCACCGTGACTCTCTGCGTGCACCTGTCATGGCACAATGGAGTTTGTCCATGCAAAACCATTCTAAGAAGTAACTGAGATTATAAAGAAGAAATAAAACGTCAAAACCCAACACATGATTCTGGTTTTTCTGAATCTCCACCTCTCCAGGGCTGTGCTTAAGGTTTAGCAGAGAGGGGCTGATCCATGCAAAGAATGTGGATTATTTTCCCAACTCACAGTCGGGCGATGGGATTGTTAAGTAAATGAACTAAATAATGTAATTATTCTAGCTTGTGGGGAGGGGTGATTTGTGGGGCTAGTTGGCACAGGAAGTAAAGTCAGTTCATTAAACGAAGAGCAGTTAGGCAAATTCAGAGTGGTGATTTCAGCTCTCGGTGTCCCAGAGGGCAGGGAAATTGGGAGCACTGGGAGTTATTAAATGCCTGCTCCTGAAGCGCCGACCCACCACGCCCCTCGTGTCGTGCTCCTGGGGCTTTGGTGGCTCTGATCTTCGGTTGGAACGGGAGACGCAGGTGGCCCATGCGTGTACGGAATGCATAGTCTGCATGTGCAGACGCAGACACGGCCCCCTGTGTCACGTCTTCTCTACACCGGATCTGTGACAGTCTCATAAAGTACTCACTAACCATTGCGATGGAGCCTCTTCTCCTTGACTCAAACCAGTCTGACTTTGGTCTGTAACGTCCTGGCTGATTTCAGGGACTACAGTTCTATCCATGTGCTTGATTACTATTATGAAACATCATTTTAGTCTCGTGAGGTCATGTGTGCTTCCTCAGATGATTAAAAACACGGCGGAAGCTATGCCAGTGACTAAATCGGGCCAATAATTCTCACTCAGCTCCACCTGGTGAGTTTTAAAAACTAAAGAACAATTGATCTATGCTGACCTCCTCCTTCCAAATTCAAAAATAAAAATAAATGCACAAAAGCATTCAATCTGTTAGCTACCTTCAGCTCGTCTCAGCTTCTAAAACCCGTGCACTTCTGACCCGAGCTGGTGGCCTAGCAGGGCGGTCTGCGGCCTCAGCCGTGCACCGCCCAGGGACCTCCTGGCCTCTTGGCCCCGGGGGGGACATGTAGGATGACCGGCTCGGTGACCGTGAATGAGTGCATCTTCCTCCTCCTCCTCCCATCTGCCCGCCTCCATTCCTGCTGCCCCTTTCCTCTAAATACAAAACAGAAATCAAGGTGCTATGAAATCACTCCATGTCTAGGAAAAGTGGCTCTTTTTGGTTTTTCTGTCCAGATACCTAAACAAAACAATGTCAGACAACACTGTCCTGTTCTCCGCAGACGTAATTGGGGATACAACTGGGAGGGAGGTTCCGTGATGCCGGAACTGCTGTAGATGCTGCCCGTTCTTGGATGTGGGCGGGAGCTGAGGTGACCACTGCTCCTGTTGATTGACTAGGATGAGCGGGCCCTCCTTTGGCTGGGATGAGGGAATAGATTCTTTTCCTACCGAGGGACAAATCCTCCCGATTCCATCTTCTGGTGGCCCCTGGAGACACAGAACAGACGCCCTTACCACACCCCCGGGAGTGGTGCTAATGACCCCCTTGGGTTCCGCAGGCCCTCACATCTGGGCTGCAGAGGAGCCCAGGCCCAGTGCCCTCTCAGCCTCACATCGCTGTGCTGCACGCCCCGCACACATAGCAGGTGTTTCATGGGCGGAGAAGGGCCTCCCTGGACCCGCATCGGCACCGGCTGAGCTCCTGTGAGCCAGGAGCGGCTTCTGCCCCCGGACTGCTACCAGGTGGGACCGGGCCCACGAGGAATGCGGTGAGTCTCTCCAAGCCTGGGGCTCGCGGCCCGCCAGCCGAGCTGCCGGGGAAGCAGAGGCAGGGGAGCTCAGAGGAGCCGTCTCCGGTCAGAGGGTGGTCGCGGAGGGTCACCCAGACTCAGTCGACACTCACGTGGCAGCTGGTCATTTCATTGTGACAAGAACCCTTTCCCGGGCAGCATGATTTTCCGGGAGGACGCGGGCATCTAGCAAGAGGCAGTGCAGCAGAGCAGGCTGCAGGAAAGGTGTTTTTGCACAGGGGTGCAGAGAGCGGCTGTGTGAGCAGGCCGACTTGGCACTTACAGACTTTCCAGCTCCTAGACGTAGAAATCAATGTGCAACCCAGCTCTGGAACATGTCAGTGCCTGTCCTGCAGGCAGTGTGGACACACACGTGTCTGTTTCACCGCGGTTTTGTGCATTTAGAAAACAGCCCAGGGTTGCTATGCGTCCTAGCTGCCCACGCGCCGCGCCCTTCGCCACCTTTCCAGCTGTCCCCACTGTCGCTGAGCCCCAGCCCTGCCCCCGTCACCTCCCTTCTCCTTGAGGGTTCAGGAGTGGCTGCCTTGGCTTTGTTTCTTACCTCCACGTAGGCACGAGATCCCCTGGCTGTTCTTTCTCCTCCTCGCTGATCTCACGTAGCATCCTCCCCGCGCTCTGTCCATGAAACATGCAGGTTTTTGATGAATGGTCTTTTAAAGCTTCCTCCAATGTTCAATTCCAATTGAAATTCTCTCAGGATTCACGGGTGGGCTCATTTCCCTGCATTTGCCTGTTTAAAAGCCAACTACCTTTGCACTCGCGTTTCCTTTTAGACGCTTAAGCAGGGAAGAAGATTCTGTCCTCCAGCCACGTTCTGTCCGGTGAGCCCGGGACCACCCTTTATGTCGTCCCAACTTTCATCTTGTCCCAGGTGCTCTTGCGGCCTCGGGAAACGACTAAACTCGGCTCTCGGGCTGCACCCCTCTAGTGTTGGAACGCTTCTTTATGCTCCGCCAGTAGAGCCTCTCGTGCAGTTTTACGAGCAGTCCGGTGTTGTCATCACTTCGCGCACAGCGTTTGGAGAAGCGAATCCTCCCTCGGGAAATCCGCCCGAGTCAAAGAGGATCAAGAGAAAAAGAGAAAACGGTACTATTGCATCTTAGAGTAGTTACTTTTATTTGCTGATTCAATGTGTGATGTGTTTGGATGAAAGAAGTAAATTAAGGCTCAGTCTGCACCAAATCCTTGTGATAATCATGTTTGTATTTCTTATGTTCAGCTAATGTTTGCATCTGTGTTAAGGATAATTTCTCCTCATTTGCACATTTTCCCCCCCCCCAGAATTTTCCTCCGAGACTTAAGGGCTGACTTTCTCACTCTGTGCTTGTGTGAGGCACACGCTTTATATATCGTATTTAGAAGCTTTCCTATTGAACCATTTTGTCACTAAAGAAACTTGGGTTGTATTTGTCAAACGAAGGTTGTTTTATGATTACCCTTCCAGGTGAGAAAACAAAGACAGTAAAGGAGCTGACCGCCCCCTGCTGTTTCCTGTTGGTGGAGGGGCAGTGGGCTGTGGCCACAGGGCTGACTCTTGCTCCTCGATTTTTCTGTCGCTAAGACCTAGGGTTTATGTCCTCAGAAGAACTTCGCGGTGAATGTGATTCACAGGAACTGCATTGGCATAATGGTTTTTGGACATTTCTGTGAATGTTCACATCCAGTTATGTTACAAAATGTCTCTATATGTTTTTGCCTCGAGCAGTACATGATCTTTGGAAGAGGACAGTGCTCTCTCATAAACGCAGGACGCGACTACGAGAGAGGACGGGGAGAGACTTGTGTCTGTGTGATGCGATATGCTGCGGTCTCCAACATTGTTCGTTGCTCTGTTTCTTAAATTTTAAAAATAAAAAGTACGATGATACTTGTTAATGAAGGGCTTGGGGATCAAAGCACCAACGTCTTCTGCATGTGAAGGTCATTTCTAAGTGCACTTGGCCATTAGAGGGCCTTTGGTCCCCAGAGGCCACGCAGAGGCGCACGTGGTCTCAGGGACCAAGGCACCCCCAGCACCCCGTGGAGGGACAGGCCCCCGCAACAGCGGGAAGACGCCCCGCCCGTCCCGGGGCTCCGCGGCAGCTCCACCCTCTCCAGCGGGGACGACCTATGAGCACACACCTGCCTCAGTTTGCTTCTCTGTATGTTGGGGGCCGCACAAGTGCCAGCTCCGGCCCGTGCTGTCGGGCGTGTGTGTGTGGCGGCGGCAGCAGCTATAATGCCGGCTCTCCTTGGGCCGCACGCCCCGGCCGCCTGCCCTGTGACGTGGGCGCGCGCCCCTCTCCCGGAGCAATAGGATGGACGGGGCCAATGGCAGCCTGCAGGGGCACTTCGTCCTGCTGGGCTTCTCTGACCGCCCCCACCTGGAGAGGATCCTCTTTGTGGTCATTCTGATTGCCTACCTCCTGACCCTGGTGGGTAACAGCGCCATCATCCTGGTGTGCCGCTGGGAGCCGCAGCTGCGCACGCCCATGTACTTCTTGCTCACGCACCTGTCCCTGCTGGACCTCTGCTTCACCACCACCTCCATCCCCCAGCTGCTCTACAACCTGGGCGGGCGCGACAAGACCATCAGCTACGCGGGCTGCGCGGTGCAGCTCTTCCTGTTCCTGGGTCTGGGCGGCGTGGAGTGCCTGCTGCTGGCCGTCATGGCCTACGACCGCTTCGTGGCCGTCTGCCGGCCCCTGCACTACACGGCCATCATGAGCCCGCGCCTCTGCGCCGGCCTGGTGTCCGTGGCCTGGGGCTGCGGGGTGGCCAACTCCGTGGCCATGTCCCCTGTCACCCTGCGCCTGCCCCGCTGCGGGCACCGCCGCGTGGACCACTTCCTGTGCGAGATGCCGGCACTGATCCGCCTGGCCTGCGTCAGCACGGCCGCCGTGGAGGCCACCGTGTTTGTGCTGGCCGTGCTCATCGTGCTGGCCCCACTGCTCTGCATCCTCACCTCCTACGGCTACATCGTGCGGGCCGTCTGGCGCCTGCGGGCGGCGGCGGGCCTGCAGAAGGTTCTCAACACCTGCGGCTCGCACCTGGCGGTGGTGGCGCTGTTCTATGGCAACATCATCTACATGTACATGCAGCCGGGCAGCAGCGCCTCCCAGGACCGCGGCAAGTTCCTCACGCTCTTCTACAACATCGTCACCCCGCTGCTGAACCCGCTCATCTACACGCTCAGAAACAAGGACGTCAAGGGGGCCCTGCGGCGGCTGCTGCTGGGCGACAGGGACGCCGGGCAGGGGTAGGGTGGGCTCCAGCCGGCGGCCATCCCCAGCGGGGCTGCGCGTGGCGTCTGCACTTGTGGGATCGGGTCCAGGTGGACATAGCAGCCCTGCATGGATGTCTCTGGACTTTGACAGACGGACTCACTACAACACACATTTTTTTTTTTTAAAGGAGAGGTGCTGCAGAGTAAAGGGAGCAGCCAGGCAGGTTGAGGGAGGACGGAGAAGCGCTTCATTTGTTTTTGTTTAGTTGTTCACGCTGCTTGTTCCCCTGCCTCCTCCGGGTCCTGAACTGGGACCGTGGGATGCACATGGGACTGCTCCTGGGGGGGAAGACACCGCTTGGCCACCAGGGGCGGCCGCACGGCGAGCTGAGTGCAGTTTCCAGCACACGTGGCCTGGAGCCCGCTGACAATCCCTGCAGGTGCACAGGGCACGTGGGACTGGCGTCTCGAAGGCGCCCTCCCCTGGTGTCGTGCGCCAGGAAGCAGGCTTCCAGCATCCTCCCCACAGAGCCGTGGGGCCGGCTGAAAAACAAGCTGACTGTGAGAATACCTGGGCCTTTCAACCGTGACACGTTGGGAAGGAAGCAGATGTATTGACTCCGTTTCACGTGACAGCACTTCCCTCGGGAGGGGCCCAGAGGAGCAGTTTTCACCGCAGACTGATGGGGACACGGGTGGGATAGCGGGTCTGAGCAGCGTCACCGGCGGGAGGCACAGCGCGTCTTGGTCTCGACCTCCTCCGGGAAGGGACACCTCTCACTGAGGCCTCTGACCCGCCTCAGGGCATCGCAGGTCTTGTGCACCGGCTTCGATGTCCCTGAGCTCCAGGCGGTCGTTCCACCAAGTGCTGCCTCCCGAGGGTGTCCCTTAGCCCCGCCTGCTGCAGCCTTGGCCCGGGTCACAGCCAAGTGCAGGGCTGACCAGCGACTCGTGTCCTGAGACCTTGCATTTCTGACCCTCCTGGGACAGGCACTCAGGCCTGCTGCAGGAAGGGAGGACAGACTTTCTGGAAACAGATGACATGGGGCTCAGAGACCCAGAGGAAATAAAGGGCTACCCTCACTTCTGTTCTCATCCCCCGCCCTCCGGGCCAGTCCCTCCCCGGGGTGACGCAGGGCTGCTGGAGGCGCCTGGGGGTGTGCGGGCCGCAGACACCAAGTGCACGATCCCAGACAAGAGAACTGGATGCCGCCCTCCAGGGAGGGCTGTGTGACCCCTGATGCTGGGGAGCATGGGCCCTGAGCTGAGCGGGGCCGGCTCTGTGAGCCCAGGATCTCATCTATGCTGTCAGGAGTGAGAATCTGCTGGGGGCGCCCGTGCTTCCTCTAGCACATTTAACGGGTCAAGTCAAGCCTCTCTCAGCTCTCAGCACAGATTCTACTCGAGCCGCAGCTTCAGGAAGAGGCAGGGCACCGCAGACCTCTGCCCGCTCCCCCGCCTTCCTTGGACGACGTCTCCCCTGACGTGCAGCGATGACCCCCACCAGTGTCCCCTAAAGACCTTGGGGCCCCAAACGAAGCCCAGCCAGGTCAGGCCTCGCCAGATCTTGCTTGCGGGGTGTGTACTCGCGCCCCCAGCCTGGAGTATGCGCCGTGGCCGTCTCTAGGCCAGGCCTCTGTCCCGCGGATAAGGGATCCACCCTGCAGCAACCTGCTTCAGCAGCTCCCTCTGCAGTCCCTGCAGCCTGCATCCTGCAGGGTCCGCCTGTGAGCCAGGCACCCTTGTTGTCCAGCCATAGTTCACAGCCATTTCCTCCACCCTCTTACAGCTAACGTGGAAATTGTCAGAGGTGAGGTGACAGGACAGATGGGACACTGTCATCTCTGAGGGCGGAGGAGCACCATCCTGTCCAGTCAGTCGATGGCCACGCAACTCCCTTCCTGCTTGTCCTGCTCCTCCTGCTCCTCCTCCTCCTGCTCCTCCTCCTCCTGCTCCTCCTCCTGCTCCTCCTGCTCCTCCT
>RJWH01010277.1:0-17660 GCA_004363575.1 Solenodon paradoxus
GGGGGGGGGGGGGGGGGGGGGGGGGGGGTGCGGTGCTACAGTCCACCTGGGCTCTAAGGAGGAAGCACAGCATCACGCTTTGTGAGCGTAGGTCTGAGGAGGGAGATTGAACTGTGGGCAGAGTGGCCCTGCTGCTTTGATGAATCTGCGTGCAGGAGTGTGTGGGCAGTCCTCACTGCTGGCATCCCTTCCTTGGGCAGTGGTTTCCAACTGCCTCCTCTTTGGGTCCTGGGAAGTGGGCAAGTGGTGAGCTCTAACTCCGTTTTCCAGATGAGTCTTAAGAGAGCATACCTGATCCAGTGTCTTAGAAGAGCCAAGATCTAAACCTTCAGTCTAAACCTTGAGTCTAGCAAGATCCCCCAAGTGGTCACGGAGGACTCCCTGGGGGAGATGCCCCTGCAGATGCCATGATCCTAGAGGGCAGCCTGGAGCTTCCTGCCATTTGAGGCAGGCCTATGGAGGGGCAGGGAGGTGGGCTTTGAGGGGCTTGCTGGCCATGACCCACTCCTTGCTCAGCGGAGGCCGCACCTGGTCTCTAGCTTTGGGTGACTATTGGGGGATGACCTATCCAGGCCAGACTAGAAGAGTGACCCCCTTGCTCCCCCACCAGTTATCTTCATCTGGGATGGGATCAGCCAAACACAAGGCCCTCTAGCTTTCTTGAGCGCTCTTCATGCCTGCCTCTCTTTATCTGCCTCTCCTCTACCTGTGCCCCCTCCTGCTCTATCTTTCTTTCCCCTTCAGAAGACTGTGAAGGCACAGAGGTGGAAGGTGGCAGATCAGATGAAATCTAATCAGAATAATGAAATAGCACTTTCTTTTGAATTGTTGCCGTCCCAGAGCTGGGAGAATAATTGACCCCTGTGGGCCCCCTACTGCCAAGTTTATTTCCAGTGCCCTTATCATCAAATGGCTCTATGTCTGCTCCTCCACTCCCCTCACTTTGCCCAGCCCAGTTCTGTGATCATCCACCCCTCCTACCTCACCTGGTGCTCCGCCTCAGCTTGTCTGCCCACCCCTCATGGCTGCCCTGCTGGGCTGAGACAGGCTTCAGTAGCGCCTAGACCCCAGTGGAGCAGGGTTTATCCGGCAGTCTGCCTGGTAGAGGCAGCCTACAGCAGGGCTTTGGTGGCAAGATGCCTCCACAGGAAAGGCGAGGAGGCTGCCGAGGCAGAGGTTGATGGTCTCGAGGCCCTGGCCCCTGGGAGACCTTGCACCCTCCTGAGCCTGCCCCTCTCTGCTCTTAAACAAAGCCCCGCTTCCCTTCCTGCCCCTCTGCAGAGTCCAGCCACCCACACTCACCGTGCCCTCTGAGGGTGAGCCTGCAGTGTCACCTGTCTCTGGTTTTTGATTTGTTTAATTATAGATGAGTTTTCTGCATAATTTATTCCAAAAGCCTGGATTATACTGTACAATTAAATCACATTCTGATCAACAACTTCACATATAAAATTAACAACTTCAACAGTTTAATCTATGCTGCACACAGGCTCTTTCCCTCTTTTGCCCCATCCTTTTCCTCCCCTTGTCCTCTCCCTTCCTCCCTCCTTGTCTCCCCCTTTCCTTCCTGCCTGCCTCCCTCCCTCCCTCTCTTCATCCCTTTGCTTCCCTCCTTCCCTCCCTCTTCCTCTTTGCACCATCCCCTCTAGGTTAGTCTGTGCAGCTGGGCTCAGAGCTGAGGCTCTGGAACCTCCCCAGACTCCTAGCTGGGGTCTCAATGGTCCTGTCTGCTAAAGGGGATCTTCAGCCCCAGATCCTCAGCGCACACATGGATGGGTTTGCCCTTTTGCCTGATGGTGACATCCCCTCTTCTCTCATGTACTCCTCTTTGTTCTTAAATATGCTGTGAAGACCAAGGGGCCAGGCCCCATTGCATCTGGTGTCACCTTCCTGCTGGGCTGCCCTCAGTCTGTGCACCTGGGACACTTGCATCTTTGCCCTGTGCTCCCTCCCAGCTTCTCTCAGCCTAGAAAACAGGGAAGCCCTTAAGGGAATCCTCCATAGCACTCTTCCCACCAACTGCAGGCATTCATGCATGATTTTCTGAGGTGGGGGCTGTACTGGATGAGCTTCTAGCGCTCAAGACAGCCCAATAATAAATAATACTAGCATCAAGGTGTCCTTGTGGATTTGTCCATGAAACTACTCAACCAATAATTATATACTCCTATTTACAGACAGGAAAGATGAGGTGGTAAGGGGACAGAACTCTCTACCGTCACACAGCTAGCAGAGAAATCCTCTTCTGGAGGCTGCTCAGAGGCTGCATTGTCCTGGAAGAGGGTGATCATGAAGCTTCTCTCTCTGCTTCTACACCCATCCTTGTCAAGGCCCTCAAGACCCTAGGTTCAGGCACATTGGAGAGCATGGTGACACACAGTTAGAGACTGTTACCAGCGTCTCGATCCCACACCAGGCATCATGCCGCTGCAACCTCTAGCCACACGCACGTGTCATCTTCTCCCAGACACTGTCTCCCCTCACTGTCTTGCTAATTTGGTACTTAGAGACACTTGACGATGCACCATGTCATCTCAGTGAAGAACTTGGAAAATCACAGGGATGTGGGGAGGCAGTGGGTCTAATCCTTTGGGAGGGTAACCCATGAGCAACACCATCTGAGCAGGGAGGCACTCAGAGTTAGGCACGTTGGGCAGCCCCAGGATTTGGCTGGCTTGCCTCTGACTCATCAGGCCCATGGGTCTGGCTGTGCGCGCCATCCTTCCTGGGTCGCCAGGCTCTTCTGCTGGACTGGATGCAGCTGTGTGTAGTGTTGGCTGGGGGGGCAGGTTCTTCAGCCTCAGGACAGGAATGCTGCAAGTGCACAGTTGACTCCTGGCCTCCTTGGTCCTGTGTTCCTCCTTAGAACTGACACTGGGACACCAGCCAAACCCTGGAACCCACGAACTGATGTCTTTCTGATGATTAAGTGATTTGTCTATCATGTTCTTTTAACTTTTGGATGCACATATTGCCTTCCTAATTGGGTTTGGTTTAAGCAAATAATCAGAGTAGCTTGTTTTCCCTGACGTTGTGTCAACGGGGAGTGCCCCTGGGACTGGGGACCCGCCCATCAGGCCCAGGGAGTCAGGATAAGGACTAGAGTCACCCTGACACCCCAGGAGGATTGTATGCATCCTTGTGTGTCATGGATGGGCCAGTCACTGAAGCCCATAGTGGTGTCTAGTGCTGCTCAGCCTGAGGGTGGGAGTAGGGAGATTTGTGTCTGTACGTGGGGAGGCAAGCAGGGAGAGAGAAGAGAAGGAGAGAGAGGTAAAAATAAACTTTATCTTTGACATTTGAATCTTCTAAAAGTTGTGGGTTATTTTAAATATTGAAATAGCACTTTTAGATTAAATGATGGTAATAATAATAATAGCAATGTGTTCTTTGGGTGAAATAAAAACTTGGCATCTGGCATGCCCTGGAGGAGTAGTAGTTAGGTCAGTCACTTCCAAAGGAGCGCGGGCCGCAAAGTGCATTTGGGTCCAGATGAAGGGTGGAGGGTGAGAGGTGACAGGGGGACAACCATTGTGAATAACTAAGTAAAAATGAAAAATAAAAAAATACTTCTTCTTCTCCTCTGCCCGCCTGCCTGCTCACCTTCATTCCTGCCTGAACCTTTCCTTTAAAAGAAACAACAAAACTTGCCATCTGTTTCTGTTCTCCCAATTAATTTTCTTTGCTTCTCTCTAAAATCCTACAACCAGAGACCCATAGCAATGCTAGAAAAAGACAGCAGCCCGGGCTTGAACCAGCAGCCTGTTGGTAAATGTTTACAGTTCATTCCCCAAGGAAAAGAAAAAAACGAATTTATAGCACTTGCCAATTTCTGTGGTGTAAATATTCCCACTCTGTCCAATTTCAAGCTCCCAGGGTGAGGACATTTAATGCAGAGTTGGGAAGAGGTGTCCACTATTGACTGTTGCTAACTCCAGCACACCCCTGAGGTGAGTCCTGTGTATGCTGTTTCTTGTAAGGGTCACCTTGAGCTGGAAACTTCACACCTCTGCCTCAGTTTCTTCTTGTGTAGATAGACGAAGTGCTTTGTGAGGATTGAGGTGAGAGAGCAGATGACGTGCTGGCACTATACCTTGTATGCGCCGTATGCACATTAGTCCCAGGAAGGATGAAGACGGGCATTCTTTCTCCTAGAATGGTGAGTGGTCAGGGTCAGGACAGAGCTAATGGTCCCTGTTAGAAATCAGCTCTTGGCCATTCAGGTGCCACCTGCCTAACTGGACACAGGACAGTGTGGCAGCCTATCTCAACACTGGTTCTATCTCAGGAGCACAAAGCATCCACCTGTCACACTGTCTACCCACAGCCAAGGCCAGGCGATCAGCGTCTGGTGGACAGGAGCAGGGGGCCAAGCCAGCTCCATTCTCCGCTGGGCTTCACCCTCCCTTGGCTGGTAGCTGAGGCCTCATTGCCCCATGTAGCCTGACCTTGCCCGGGCGTGATTTTGCTGTTTCCCTGCGGTGGGATGTGGAGGTGGGCATCAGGCTGTGGCTCAGCTGGCAACAAGCCGAAGCTAATACCTCTTTCTTTTGATGTTGATTTTTTTTCCATCACAGTCCTGACATTCAGCTTGGCAAATTGCAATTAGTGATCTGCCTGCCTCCTGCTCCGAGTTCCCATGCCAACCAGCCGGGACACACACAATGGCATGGCCCAGCCCCCCAGCCTTAGGCCTGAGGAGGGATGTGGGGCAGGGAGCCTCCATAGAGGTTCAAGCTCTTCTGAACCTGGAAACTAGAAAAATAGTGGCTCCAAGGGGTTCTGGGGGATACTAGGGAGATGGTAAGCCCAGGGCAGGTGTTAGGACCAATCCATGGCTCCTGGGGCACCCATCCATTCCTGCCTTGTCTTATTGATGTGTACTTAAATTTTTGTGGTAATTCTCCTGTGAGCCCTCCCTAGAAGGGTCTTGTTCTGCGTCAGGTGGGATGAGGAAGTTGGGATACCTGTTTAGATGCATTAGAGGAAGGTCTTGGGTCACAACAGAAAATTCCCTGGCAGTTCTGAAAATGTCTACCTGGCCAGCCCCTGACACATGATTTGCTCCCCTGAAAGCCAGGCCTCTCCCCAGACACTGTCCCTGTTTGTGGGTGTGGGCTGAGAGCACAGAGCCATGTGGCCACATGTCCACCCTGTCTGTTCACAAAGTTCTTTGTACAGCACCCTGACCCACCTGCTCTCTTCTGTCCTTCTCATACTCTGTGAGGTGACCCCAAACTAGCCCCACTTTCCAGGTTACATCAAGATGGGCTAAATTGAGCTCAGGGTGGCATCAGTATGAATCAGCCCTGCTTAGATTGGTGGCTCAGAAGGAGGATTCGTGAGGCTTGCCAGGCTCCCAGAGAGAATTGGAGTAAACGGGACCTGTGGGTAGTCGGTTCATGCGGGCATCCAGCCATTTGCCTCAGATAAGCATCTATTTGCAAGGGTGCTGGGAAGGTGTGCTGCAACTGGCCTGGAAGTTCTCCATACCCACTGCCCAGATGAGGCCCAGAGGGGCAGGAGCTTGCCTCAGTTACACAATGATATGGTGTCAGGAAAGACTGGTGTTCCTCCCCCTCTGGGTCTGGGGGACAGGAGGCTCCTCGGTCTAGCAGCCCCTGCCGTCGTCATCACTCACATTCCTTCCTCCCTGGTATCTAGAGTCTCCGTGTTCAGAGCAGCAGCATCAAGGCTGGCTCTTCACTGTATAAAATAGTCTCCCTACAGGCTTCTTAGAGCTGCTGGCCTCCCTCTGTGCATTTAAACTACAATCCTCTCTCCTCCCTGTCTTTCCAGCAGATGCTAGGAGAGCCTGGCTACAGGGTCTGGACTTCAAAGGGACTCCAGGTGCACTTGCGTTCCTAGCCTCTGTCTCTCTAGTAAAAATTGGTTTCTGTGGGGCAGCTGCTGTGGGGCCCTGAGGTCACCCTGAGGATCCAGGGCTGGTGGCTCCAGAACCAGCAGATCCTCCTAACACCTCTCTTCTCTGCACACAGGATGCAGCACTGGGCCCGGCGCCTGGAGCAGGAGATAGATGGTGTGATGCGGATCTTTGGGGGCGTCCAGCAGCTCCGTGAGGTAAGCCTGATCCGCTTGCTTTCTCTTCAGAGACCATCTTCCACGTGGGAAGAGGGGCTTCAGAAATAGGGGAAGGAAGGCTGGCACTATAAGTCCCAGTGCTGGGGACACTGCTGGGCCTCTGGGGATGGTGGAGGGGGTGCGGGGGTGGAGGGAAATAACTTAGAAAGGCAGGGCCTCCTGGACACTAGAAGAGTAGGGTCTTGGCCTGCTCTTCCCAAGGTTACCTTGTTGAAGTGGCAGCCAGGTGGCTCTGATGGAAGGGTGCCAGGCTTTTCAGGTTTTCCAGTGGGTGAGACTGTATTTGAGGTAACACCTGGGGCAAGAGCCCAGGCCCTGGAGAGTCCAGCAGATATACAGAAACCAGAGAGACTGTCCACATACTGAGTGGAGTGGTCAGGCTACACTTCGTACCCCCAGAGAGTGGTGCCACCTGCTCAGGCCTCTGGAGCACAGGCCGAGCTGAAAGCCTGTGCTTGGCAAGATGAGGGATCAAGGGGCGGGCGGAGTGATTGATTAGGCGCAAGTGGCCACATTCATCCTGTGAGATTATGTTAATGTTTGAAATAGTGATGTGAAGAGCAGGCCATCCGTCACCCCCAGAAGACTGCAAAATGTGTTGCTGTCAGGCCACTGGCTCTTGAGCTGTCACTCTATGTGGAAACACAGAGGCTCTGAGGGCTAAGCTCATGGCATGGATGGGGGAGGACTCCCAGAGAACATGTGGGACTTCGAGGTACTCAGCAGTGGGGGCTGGGGCCAGGAGGTACTGATGACGGGAATCCAGCAGGGGATTAACAGGGTCTTCTGCCTGAGGTTGGCCCCCGACAGAAGCATGAACAATTACCATTGGTGGGTCTACCAAGACTGTAGGCCTGTGGCTCAGTGATTTCATACTCTGCTGTGTTCCTGTTGTCCCTCTTAGGTCCATGGTCATCAGCTATAACTTGCCCTCTGTGGGGCAAGTACCATAGGGACTTGGGTGTTGGTTCTTTCCCCACACTCGGATTATTGCCCAGGAAAGTGACTGTAGGGTGGCAGTGACTGTGTGGCTTTTGGCTCTGCATGTAGGGCCTCTGGCACAGGCTGCTTCTGATCTGGGTGATGGCATGATGGCTGGGGAGTCCGAGTCTGGAGGTCTGAGCCATGCCCTACCTGGCTGTCCTCCCCCATGACCCGCCTCTCTGAGCTTCCTGTCCCTGGCTGCCGGACTGGAGTTGCCATAACCCCCGTCCCACTCTCTTCCTGTGAACTCTCAGTGACTCAGCTGCGTTTGGAGGCCGGCAGAGCTTTCCAGAGAAGGCACTGTAGGGAAAGCTGTTCCGGAACAGAAGTCAATTTATGCTCAGGAATAGCACCAGCATTAACTAGGTTCTAAGGGGGCACTGCCAAGAGCAGCCATGGAGGTTAATGAAGAAATGATAGTTCCCTGGAATGTGCATCGTGTGACTTGCCAAATTGCATATCAGGATCTAAGATGTACCCCATATCAGGAGTTAACCATGTACCTCCGATCAAAAATCTTCCATACTTTGAATCCTCGGCCCTAGGACATCATTTATTGTATAGCCATGGGCAACTCAGACCCTGAGAGTGTTCCAGTGAGAAGGTAATGAACACATTTCATGCCTGAGACCTGGGTTTGTCTATACAATGAAGCTTCCTGGACAGTGAGGACCATGGGTGGAACCTTGCCCAGCATACCCGCTGTGTGACCCTGTGGGAGTCCAGGACCCTGTCTGATCCTTATTTTTAGTCCATTTTGTGTCTGGGGGGGTCTGGCTGCCAGAAGAAGTGGAAAAAATGGTAGTGGACAGGCTGGTGCAGATACATTCCTTTTCTAGGAAACAAATTTGAATTTCTCTCATTGATCATTTTCACTGCTAGGATGTGTGGTTCCTTTCCTTTCTGATGGAAGTTGAGTGATTCCAGATTCTTTCATCAGTGAGCACATCTCCTTCCACCTGCCCTGCAGTAGCCAGTCATGAAGCTGGCTTGTGACAGAGCTGGGGCTTGGACACTGGGCTCCTGACTCCCACTCTAGGGCGCTGCTGCTCTTCTTGCAGTACCTCCCTTCTTGGAAGGGTGGGCAGGATGAGCCCGGAGATATGAGGAGCAGGGACCATGTGTTGTGGCCAGCCTGCCAGGCTGGCAGCAAAGTGCTGACCTGGCATTTCTACCTCCTCTAGGCATCCTCTGCCTGCCAGCTCTCCAGTGGCTCTCTGTCCTGCTCCAGTTTTTCCTCGCCTGCTTCCTCAGCCTCTTACTTCCCACTGACAGCTCTGGGTCTGCTTCTTGGCACCTCCCTGATGAGGAAGGCAGTAGGGGAGCAGTTAAAAGGTTCTAGAGTAAAAAGACCACCTCCCAGGAGCAGGAGGGAGCCAGTGGGCCCGGTTTCTCTCTCCCCACGACCCACCTGACGTTGATGGAGCCACCATGGTTCTCAGCAGATGCACAGGAGAGAGACTGTGTGCCCAGTCCATGCCTGGCCCTAGCGGATCAGGAAGATGCTTGCAGCAGACTATGGATGCTCCAGTGGGCCCACTCCAGTTCTGCCAGGCTGCTAACCTTGGCCCCCACTGGGGCCACTCCTCTGCAGGCCTCCCCGAGCTAACTCACAGCGGTCCCCAAACACTGTGTAGCTGGGACGATCCTGACATCCAGACTCCCTCTGCCTTCTTCCTCAGCCTGGCTCCCTCTCTGCCTGCTCCACCCCCACAAGCTGAGAGCCACTTTGCTGGCAGCTGCAAAAGTTCAGAAACTGCAGACAGTGGCATTTGGGAGCATTTTCCTTGCCTTGGCACTTTCTTCCTCCCAACCGCACCAGAACCCCTTTGGGGCTGGGTGCAGGCTGTGGCCCATTTACAGGTACACTTCAGTGGGGGATGTGGGGGCTATCTGCGAAGACCCCATAATGTTCCCTCATCTAATCCCAGAGTCTGTACATAGTAGGAGCTCCTGCTGTGCCCTGGTGCTCATGTGCCATCCCCACCCCCATGCTTAGCCTGAGCCATGCCCTCACTGGGTACACTGAACCTGGTCCACTCTTACCGTGAATAGGCCACAAAAGTGTGGACCCTGGAAGTCTACCCCTCCAGAACCCTTAGAGGCTGAGTGAGGCCTCCTGAGTTCCTTCTCTACCCTCCCCCATCCATACCATATTGTCCCCATCCTGGGGGGAGAGCAGAGAGCATATGCTTGGGCTCTGAGCTCATTTGCATAATGAAGTTGATCAGAAATGAATAATTCATCAGGTTCCTGGGGGTGTACAGCAGAGGATATGGAGACAGCTAGTCTCCCCACCCTGAAACCCAGGTCACTCTGGCAGGTAAAGCCAGGGACCTACCCTTTCCTGACTGGGTATCCAGGGTAGAAGGGGAATGACTCTGGGGGACTTGTGGGGATGCAAAGAAGGAGAGATTAGCCAGAGGTGACGAAGAGCAGCAGCTCAGGTCTATCAGCCCTGAGATAGGTTGCTGACTAGGTGTGAGATCTTGGAGGGTCTCTACAGAAGGATGTGAGAAGATGCTCTGTTGAGGGCTGGGGGCTGAGGGGAGGCTGCCTGGCCAGAACTGGGCCAGGACTGGAGACCTGGGATGGCCGTGTCTGGGACCACAGGCCACCCACCCTCTGGGAAGGATCAAGCCAAGCCTGGTCCTGTGGGAGCCGTCCCCAGTTCACATACCTTACCTGCTGACTGAGGCAGGAGTGACTTAGAGCCCTGCTCATAGTCCGGGCCAACTCAGCACCCTGATAGCCTTAGCTCAGCTGCAGGCTGCTGGTTCCATGGTCCCATCACACAAATGGGGACACCAAGGTCCTGGCTGACTTCTCTACCAGCCAGTCCCATCCTGGAGCCCTGACAGGCCAATATACCTCTGTGGTGGTAGGGTTAGGGAGAAGTGTCAAGGCAGAGGTACAGGCCTGTGACCTGCCTGGAGAAACCACCCTGGGGGAGACCCTCCCCTGAACTGCTGAGCCTCCTTCCACAGAAAGTGTAACCCCAGGACTTAGAGATGCCTGACCCCAATTCCCCCATTTTCTTCCCCACTACTCTACTCCTCTGGATAGGCTTAGTGATTCAGGCTGATGGTGCCTGTGTGTCCCAACTCCTTTGGGGGACCAGTAATGGCATTTCTGAACCAGTGACTGTGCCAGTCCCAGCCCATCTTGTTTGCCCCTGGCCATCCCTGTACCTCATCTGCTCAGTGCTCCTTGGGAATGTTAATTAATATTTGCAGAATACCACATCTGGAGTGGCTCCTGGCAGGGACCAAAGTCTGGCCACATTGAGGGTCCTTTCCTGATGGGATCAGGGAGACAGGGAGAGGACCCTTCTGCAGGTGCCTTTGAGATAGGTCTCTCCCCACCTCCAGCTGGTGCCTTAACTCCTAAAACATATGCATAGTCACACACTGACTGCAGGGGGCCAGCTGAGACTGGTGTGCTCCATTTGAGAAAGGTCATCTCTGAGCATCTGGGCATCTCTGGTGGGGTTAGTGTGTCCAGGAATGCCAGGGTAGCTCAGAACCCCAGAAAGCTGGGGTCAAAGAGGAGGAAGGAAGCTGAGAGTGGTGGGTCCCAGGGACAGAAGCAGCCCTGGGAGGACCAGAAACGAGCGCCAGCAGTCATGACCCTCAGACCCAGCATCAGTCCTGTCAGAGCACTGTGGTTTGCAGGTACCTGAAGAGGCAGGCCTGCAGCTCCTTGGCCTGGCAGACCCTGGCTTACCCCAGCATGGCTGTCCCAGCTAAGGTGCTGGGTCAGATGAGGGGTGGTGAGAGAACCCCACCCAGGCCCGTCTCAGCCCTCTCTGGGTTCCCCACTCTCAAAACCATGGTCCTGAGGGTGCTGCGCGTGCTCATCATGCAACCCTCCCTCCCCCTGCCACCTCTCAGTGGGGCCCAGCGGCACCCCCTGTCTCCTGGCGTAAATGATCGGGATGTGGGACACATCCGGGTGAGGGGTGGGGGGACTCGGGTGTGAAATATGCCGCTGGGTAGGGATTGCTGCCGCTTGCCTCCCTAAAAACCCACATATATTATTCTTTAATGGAAAGTTAATTGTCTTATTATTCCCTCCATATGGTCCTCTTACTCGGCACCCAGCAGGGATGCATGGGGCTGAGCAGGGGCTCCTGGGAGGGCGTCTGAAACGTGGTAAGGCTACTGCCTGAGCGTAATTGGGTACACAGAGGCAGACACATGGAAGTCTGACCCTGCCTAGACCCCCTTTTTGTCCCCCCAGTTCAGCCTGCTCTCCACCTCTTTCCTTCCCAGGCCTTGCCCTGGGGGCAACCCTGCTTCCCAACAGTAAGGTCCGGAACCTCTGACCTGAGTACTGTGTTGGGACACATAGGGCTGGAGGGGTCATTGTTACCCGTGTGATTGCCCCCTCCCACACAAACTCAGCGTCGCCTGTAGGAGAAAATTCCATTTTTGAGACGTTCTTCAAAGACATTTTATCTGTAGCAGGAGCTACTGCCTGAGGGTATCTGAAATCTCTTCCACTCACAGCCCAACCATAGGAGGGTCGGGTACAGAGAAGTGTGTGTGTGTGAACTGCCCCAAGACTCTTGGCCCATGGATCTGGGCCAATGTCAGCCTTGCCTTGTATGGACCTGGTCACCTGGAGCCTCCTACAGCCTGATGGATCCTAAGTCTACTGAGGCGGGGCCAGTACCAGAGGCTTCTCAGTCCCTGCTGCCTCCCAGCCTTCCCTCTCCTGCTCCACAGAGGATGAGGACATTAGATCAGAATAGCTCTATAGCTGGTGGAGGATTCAATGACAGGAAGGTCCCCAGAGGGGCATGAGCGGGTAGCCGCATACCTGGTCAATTCAGAGCACCTTGCTCCTGGAGTCTGTCAGGGGAAGCCGGGGGCAGAGACCCCCCGCTTGTCTTCTGGGGTTCTGGTATAGTCTCCAAAGGAGTCGCTGACTGGGCTCCTGTGGATATGGAGGATCCACGGGACAGGCATCTCTGGGTGCAATGGTACAGACATGACAGAGGGGTCATCAGCTTCTAGCTTGTGCCAAGAGATGACTATGGGCCACATCCAAAATCAGTTCCCGGGGGAGAAGGAATGACTCAGAGCAGGAGAGCAGAACAGTGTCTCTGAGGGAGAGCCCTATCTGAGGGCCCCCAACTGGTAAGTGGCAGAGTGACATTTGAGCCTGAAGCCTGTGTCAAGGGTGGGGGCTAGTGGAAAGAGTGAAGTGGGCAGGAAGGGCAGGGCTGGGCTTTCCTGTGCCGGAGACCTGCAACGCATCCCACTCTGTCCTCATGGGAGATGTGAGGATGTCAAGGGAGCAGGGGCAAGAAAGGGCTGCAGACAGACCCACAAATGTAGGGGTGCCTTTGTGGCACCCTATTATCTATTACCTACCTTTCCAGGAGTTGGTCACAGTTTCAGAAAACTTTAAATGTTCAAGATGTCCCCTTTGCTTGTCTCAACCCAGGAGCGGAAACCAAGTTCCCTCTTCCCCGCTGTCTTAGTCCTTCCAGGCTGCTGTAACAGACCCCCATAGGCTGGGGGCTTCTACAACAGAAGTTTATCTCTCATGGTTCTGGAGGCCGGAATGTTCAAAGACCCAGGCACCAACAGATTCAGTGTTGGGCGAGGATCGCATCCTGGTTCATAGAGAGCTATCTTCTACTGAGTCCTCATATGGTGGGAGGAGCGAGGGTCTCTCTGAGGTCTCCTGTGAAAGGTCACTGATCCATTGACACAGGTTCTACCCTCAGGACCTAATCTCCCCCAAAGGCCTATCTCTAAATACCATCACATTGGGGATTCGGTTTCAGCATAGGAATTTGAGGGGACACATTCAGTTTATAGCACCTACTGACCCTGGCATTTTGGGGAGACCTTACTGGGAGAGACACAAAGGTCACCAGGGCTAGAAGAAATAGGGCTTATGGGCCAGGGAAGAGTGGGTGACTTCTTGGGCCAGGAACCCAGAGAGCCAGCTTCAGAGGTTCCCCTGGGAAGGAAGCAGTAGAGATGAAGAGAAGGGCCTCTACACCCCAGAAGAGGCTAGCCTTGCAGCAGGACATCTGGGAGTCAGCTCTAGTGGGGACCCAGCATTTACAGAATCTGCCCCCCACCCCATCTCTGCATCCCTTTTTAGCAAGCAGTGGGGCTGGTCTAGATGATCAAGGATAAGAGATGGAGGTGGGGATGGAGGGTCAAATGGGTTTCCATGCTGGGCCCTAGAGGATGGGCTGACCCTCTCTGCATTCTTCCCTCTTCTCCACCCCCATCCATCGCTTGCTAGATAGGTGGCAGTCATGGGAACATTTTGTTTAAGATTCATGGAGCCCCAAGCGTTTGGCAGAGGCAGAGAAGTAATTGGTTCTGACAAACCACAGCTGGCCTCGGGGGCAGTGTGAACAGCGTTTACCATTACCAAGAGACAGAGGCTCAGCCTGGCCTTCCTCCACCCACTCTGAGATGGCTTCCCTTCTTTCACAAGTGGCGATCTAGTGCTTGGAGAAAGTTAAAAAGCCCCAGACCTGTCTCCTGTACCTTACTCAGCCTTAGGACCTGCTTGTTCTGCAGTGGGGCTGGCCCACTCAGCAGGAGGTGGATCTTGTGCAGACTCCTTGGGTAGCCCCTCATCCGTCCTGGGTTCTCATGACTCAGGTAGCTAAATGACTGACCCTTGGGGCTCGATGCTCAGCCTCAGGACGTGGAATCAGGAGCTGGGCCCCTACCCAAAAGGATATGCCGCTGGGTGAAAAAGCAGCCTGCATGCACATGCAGAAGTGCATGTGTACGTGCTTGCCTGCAGTGTTCACACATGCACACATGTGCCCACAAGGCTGGCACAGAGCAGGTGCTCACCTAGTAACTACTCAATGGGCAGATATGCTAAAGGTCAGACATCTGAGGACTGAGAAGGCAGAGACTCGGTCTCTGACTCTTATCTTACAGGACCATGGCAGTCATCCACCCCATGTGGGGAAACAGATACAGTGTGTCAGGGTAGCTTTGGTGCCAGATGCTCTGGCAGGGGTAGGCTTGCAAGGCATGTGTCAGGGTTAGGCTCGGCCCCACATGGAGGGCCCCCCGACTGTTCTTAGTGAGAGAATGGAGTGTCTGGGCTATGGAGAACAGCCCGGGAAAAGAGCCAGCTACACTTCTATTAGGTTTGGTAAGGGAGGCCTGGCTGATACTGGAGTGACTTGGAAGCCTGAGCAAAGGAGCAGGAAGGCTCCCCTAGGCCTTTGGGCCTCCCAGCTATTTGTGTGCCCTTCTTAGCCCCACTAGACTTTCCATTTCTTCCTTCTAGTATAATTACCATGTCATTCTTATCCTTTCTAGGTCTGTCTCCAAGTTTGAAACTTAGCCCCAACTCGCTCCCCCCAGGAAGCGCTCCAGATGGATCCTGAAGCTGATGATTTCTAATGCCCCCCTCCCTTCTGCTTTTGCATCCTTGGGGTACACGCAGAAGGCAGAGCTACTAGGAACCTCTGGCAGGTTCATTTAGTCTCTCTATCATGTGAGGCAGAGAGACGAAGGTCAGAAGGGCAGGGTTATGGCCAGGTCTCGCAGGAGTCCACCTGAACATAGGCAGTCAGACCTAGAGGGCAACTAGCCCCTGGTGATTCTTGGTCCTGTGAGGCACGGGAGACACCACCTCTATCCTTCTGAGGCTTGCGTGAGGTGGAACATAGACTGACCACATGTGGAAGAGAGAAGAGTCATGACGCTGCATGTGGAAATGTGTGTATTCATGTGTGTACTTGTAGAAGAGGACATATGAGTGTGTGCGTGGAGGGTGTGTGCGTGCCACCAACGGGGGCTTGAACAGGTTGTGTGTCCATAGAAGGGAGTGGTCACACCTGCACATGTTGTGCGAGGGGCATGACCTGGCACACGTGTGTGTGCATGAGATTGTGATCCCACACGCATTGCCGTGTGGTGTCTGTGACCAGGCAAGTGTGCACAAGCATGTGCATGGCTGAGTGCAGTTGTACCTGCTGCATGTGGAGGCACGAGGAGGCACACGTTTGGGGCAGGGTGGCACTGCGAGGAGGCAGGTGCCTGGAGCTCTGTCACACAAGCAGGCGAGAACTAAACTGATTAATTAGTGAAGCCGAGAAATCTCAGTTGTGGGTGAGGAGCTCACATTCACACACACACACACACACACACACACACACACACACACCATGCCCCGTGCATAGTGAATACCCTCCCGCATCACTCTGCTGAAGCTGCTAAGCAGCCCTGAAAGGAGGTCGTGGATCTGTGTTCTCACACCCTGTGGGTGCGGATAGATGGAGACTGAACCCAGCCACCCCACTGTGGAGAGGACTGGCTTCTTGCAGACAGTCCTCGTTGTCCCCAGTTCAGTGCTCACAGAGGCTGGGTGCTCAGGCACCTAGGACCTTGTCCAAATTTCAGCTGAGACCTGTGGCCTGTAAGGGGCACCTGACCGGAACTTTCTCTCCAGGTTCTTGGCTTTCTGGTGATGGGAAGCAACTCTTCCTGCCCTGGGCTGAGTCTCCCAAAGTATTACCTGAAGAGGGGGTGCGCAATCTGGGGGCCTTTGGGCAAGAGCAGAATTGGAGTCCATGGGGAGCTTCCTTCAGTGCAGGACTCCCACCTATAGCCCCCAGATGACTTGTCACCAGCTAGCTTCCTCCCCGTGCCCTGCTTACCACCTCCGCCTGCCCTCTCCTGTCTCTAGAAAGTGAAGGCCAAGCTTCCCACAGCCCAGGTCTGAATCCGCTGTTGGAGCACAGCTCCTGGGACAAGGTGGGATTTGTTGGCCTTGGACCTGAGGCCCGAGTCTGGGCTGGGTGCTGACCTGGACAGGCAGGCCAACCACCCTTCTTGTGCCGCCCCTCACAGGCCCCTGGGCCTGCAACTGTCTGTGACATTGACGTTGTGCAGGGAGACCTGGAAGCTGAGTCAAGTGGCAGCCACTTGCCTCTTGATCAGGTGTTGACGGAGGAGCCTTCATTATGCTCCATCTACAGTCGCGGAATAAATTGGTGTGCAGTGAATTTATTCTTTTTAAAGAGGGACTTTCACACTGGGGAAAACTTTTAAAAAGAACATTTATATAAAAAGCAATTACCGTGCCAGTAATTCTTATGTATTCTCCCCGTTCCATCGCTGCCTTTGTGTGTGAACGTGACCGCCTCCCCGGGCAGCTGCAGCCTAGTTCCTCGGCCTCCAGGCTACAGCTTCCTGCCTGCTGGAGTGCCTCCTCCTCCTCCGGGAAGGCTCAGGATGCAGGGCCCAGGCCCAGCAGGGGCCCAGGCTCCAGGAGCATAGCTGGGTGGATTTATGTTCAAAACTCCGGTGCTTTGGAAATTTCCTCCCTCGTGCTTCTCTGTCCCAAGGTTGCTCCGTTTCCAGGGTTGGCACTGCCTTTCCGGGACCCTCTTGGCAGCAGCCAGGCACTTAAAGGCACCTGCTTCCCAGCAGCCTCCTGGCCCATTCTGTGAGGGGGAGGTGGTGGTGTGGGAGCAGGTATTTCCTTCCCAAGTTGCTGCTGATGGGCACCCTGCCTCCCCAGCCACCACTGCTCTCACACTCCATGCATTATGTAAATCGTCTCAGTTGCTAAGTGGTGGAGTCGCTGCTGGGGGGGTGGGGGGAGGGGGGGTGACGCAGGTCTGGAGCATTGGGGGAGGCAAGGGGAAGGGGGGACAGGTAGAAGTCTGGCCCTGAAAACTCACTGCGATGATTCAAGGAAACTCTGGCAGCCTCCCAGCTGGACTAGGACTCCCCCCGCCCCCCCCAGCCTTGCCCACTCTCTCCACCTCAGCCCAGAATTTGGTGAAGGTGGTGATTGGACCCCCACAGCAAACTGGGGGCTTCCTCTCTCAACAGTTCCATGAGACTGAACCTTGGCTTTCTCTCTGAGATTGGCTCCCAGGCAGGACATGAACCCCTCTGCTGCCCAAGGAGGCCTGCCCCTCCCACCTGCACAAGTTTTGCCAGCAGCATACCAGCTCACAGCACCTCCTGAGAAGCCCTGAGCAGAGCTGGGAACAGCCATGTCCATCTGTGGGGCTGGGTGACCCTCCACCCACTCCCTGGGAATTCTGGGTCCCTTCTGCTGTGAGCACCCACTAACTGTGGGATATGGAAGGTGCGTTTTGGAGGGGCACCACACCCTGGGGCACCACAAGTGTTTGGGTCCCTAGAGTTTTGGGATCTCTATGGGGCATAGAGGGACAGGAAGTTTCCTGGAACTAAGCAAAGCCTGGATGACATGGGGGCTCTCCAGGGACTCTTGCCTATCTCTCCATCTTCCCCTTTGAGATATAAGACCTGCCAGGGAACCCAGCCCAGCTGATGGTCTGGGTCCAACGTCACTCTGAGGAGCCAAGCTCTCTGGGCTTCTTCCAAACTGAGCAGGACTCCTCTCACCTGAGACTCACTGGTGCGGGCCACCCCGGGACTGATGGCAAGATGTGTGTCTAGTGTGAGGAAGCCACTGGGTTAAGGGGTCGCAGGTTTGTGTTTTCTGACAATTACACAAGGAGTTTAGGGCTCCAGGGAGGGTATAAGAGTTAGCAAAGACATTTGCAGCCCACCCCACACCCCCACCCC
>RJWH01010278.1:0-17662 GCA_004363575.1 Solenodon paradoxus
TAGAATTTTGAGGAAAAATGCATTAGATAAAAATTAAAGTCAAGAATAACAATGATATTAAAATAACTTTATTTGTCAAACAGACAAAATTGCCAAACCTCTGCTAAGCTCACTTAATGAGAGAGAAACTCTCACAACTAGAATCAGAAATTAAAGGGCAGAAGTTGCAATGGAACCTCATAAATACAAAGCATCATAAGAGTCTGCTATGAATGACAATACATGACAATACATTGGACAACATTGAGGACATGAACAGATTTTTACAAACAGACAACTTGTTAGAGCTGAATCAGGAATGCACGGAAAATGTGAACAGAACTATCACAACCAAGAAAACTTAAGGGTAAATCAAGTTTCCCCCAAATTTAAAGCTCTGGATCAAACAGCCTTACTAAAGAGTTTACACCAAACCTTAAGAGAAGATGTAATACCTATTCTTCGCAATTTTTTCCAAATGATTGGAAAACAGGAAACACTTTGAAGCACTTTCTATAGACCAACATCACACTGATAACAAAATTAGATAAGGTTATAACCAAGAAAGAAAATTACAGACTGTAATAATTATAGCTGCAACAATTATCAATAAACTATTAACAAATTGAATTCAGCAACACATCAAAAGGATCATCCATCATGACCAAATAGAATTAAGCCCAGAGATGTAAGGATAATTCAAATATGCAAAGAGAAAAATCATATAATATTGTCAGTCAGTGCAGCGAAAGTTTTTGACAATATTCAGCACCCATTTATAACAAAATTCTACACAAAATTGGAATAGAAGGAATGTATCTCAACATAAAAAAGGTCATATATAATAAACACACAGTCAACATCATACTTAACAGTGAAAAACTGAAAGTATTTCTTTTAATACAAGGAACAAGAACAGGGTGTCTATTCGTACTACAGATATTGTACATCATAGTGGATGTCATAGATAATAAATTAGGAAAGAAGATGAAATAAAAATATCCCAATTGGAAATGGATATAGCTATCATTATTTGCAGATGATCTGATAATATAAATGTATATTTGTGCATATATATATATATATATATCCTTAAAACTCCATAAAATACTACCAGAATTAATAACAGAATACAGAAAAGTGTGTCAGGCTACAAAATCAAAACACAAAGTTTGTTGCATTATTATATGCAAACAATACAATAGAAGTTAATGAATTACCCTATTTTTAATAGAAACAAAAAGAAATGAGTACTTTGTGATATACTAATCAAGTGATGTGAAACATCTGTGCAAAAAATCTATAAGACTTAAAGAAAATAGAAGAAGATACAAAGGTACGGAAAGATATCCTGTGCTCTTGGTTTAGAAGATTAACTTAGTTAAAATTAGTATATTACCTAAAGCAAATGATATCCCCATCAAAATCCCAAAGACATTCTTCTCAGTAATAGAGCAAAAGTCATGAAATATACTTGGAACTACAAGACCCATGATAGTTAAATCAATCCTAAGAAAAAAGAATACAAATAGAGTTATGCCCCTGACTACAAACTCGGCAACAAAACAATAGTAATCAAATAAGCCTGATATTGTGATAAAAACAAGCATACAGATCAATAGCACATAGTTGAGATCTGATAAATAAACCCATAGATATGTAGATAATTAGAAATATACTAAAGGCCTATGTAAGGCAATGGCAGTCTCTTCAAAAATGGTGTTGGGAAATCACATGCAAAGGTAGATACTAGATTGCTACCTGATACTATATGTAAAAATTTAATCAATATGAATCAAAGAATTAGATGTAAGACAAGTAACCATAAAACATTTAGAAGATAACATAGCCATCAGCCTTAGAAATCTTTGGGACTCAAATTCAACAACAATGAAAACAAGAACAAAAAGAAAACAATAGGAATACACAAAATTTAAAAGCTTCCACACAGTAAAAAAAAGCTATCATTGAATCAAAAAGACTACCTAAAGCCTGGGATAAGATATTTGCATACCAGTCATGTGAAAAAGGCTAAAATTCAAAATATAAAAATAACTAAAAAAAATCAACAATCGGGCGTGCCCTGGTGGCCTTCAGAATAAGACCACTGGATTTAGTCCACTATGTTCATCACTAAGGCTGTTGAATTTGAATATGAGCTGTGGGTATTAGCAGAGCTAAGGTAGACACCTAATCCTGTACAAAAATAAGGAGACAACAGAGATATGAGACATACAGGTGGAAAATTCTTTATAATTTCTCTGAAATGATGATATTTTGCATATGGAGGAAACTATCTTAGAGTAAGACTAACATATACCAGTGAAAATTATAGTCTCCATCAGGACAGTTGCAAAATACATCACCATGTCATTCATCAATATGTCAGAGCAGGCAATGGGAGCATCTAAGTGATTTCACAGAAAAAGTGGGGCATTTTCAGTTCTGTACAGAAGGATAGTCTTAACACAATTAAGTTGTTTAACAAGGAATTCAGGGCACTTATGATCCCAGACAAGAGAACCAGTGTTCCACAGAGCCTGGGATTCATGATGACTGTGTAGTGCAGTGGGTGGCAGATGTCTACAAAGCAGTCATAGGCCATCATGGTCAGGAGAAAGTTGTTCAACACTCCAAAGGTCAGGAAAAAGTATATCTGTGTGATATATCCTGCATAGGTGATGACTCTGCATCAGATGTTCTGCAGCTTCTTAAAGATGGCGCTGAAGGTGAAAAAGATGACTACAAAGGACTAGTTGGAGAGGAAAAAGTACATGGGCATGTGAAGGTGGGAATCAGAGATGACAGCCAAGATGATGAGCAGGTTCCCAAAGACAGTGATCAGGTACATGGAGAGTAAAAGACCAAATATGAAGGGCTGCAATGCTGGGTCTGGGTAAACCCCAAAGAATAGATTCTGAAATGTTTGTATCATTGTTTCAGGTGGTGAAGGGGACCTCTAGAAAGAGAATAATAATGATGTTACCAATTTTCAAAAAAATTAGCATTGCAAAATAGTTATTTTATGCAATATATACTTTGCACTGCAAAAGCCAGTATCCGTAATTTTGAATGAAACTTGTCACATTCAGTATATATGACATTTCTAACAAGGATTCCTATCTCCCTTTCAACCTTTCCTTTAAGTGCTCACATATTTAACACTCTATATAAGAGGCTTTATCATGCATGCAGGGAATATAAATCAAGTGATGACCAAATGTATGGCAGAGTATAGGGAGCTAAAAATAAAAATGCTTGCAGTTCCCTAATTTGAGAGAAAAGAAGAAAATATATAAATGATCCAATATTGAAAGATATAAAACAGAAAACAAATTCTTTTTTAGAAAAGAGTATGATGGTTGTGTATTTTATTGGGTGTTCAGATAAAAGGAGACCTCAAGACCTGATAGAAAGAGACGGGAGGTCTTCTAGGGATATGTTCAGAAGGAAATTACACTAAAAAGAAAAACACTTGTTTCAAAAAATCAAAACTCAGCAAGAAACCAGTGTATGAAGGACAATGTATAAGAAGGAGAGTGAGGAGAGATGAAGTCAGAGAATATGGAGGAACCAGGTGGTGTCCTTGCCTCTGCTGATACTTCAAGATACAGGGAGACTTTGTTACAGGTTGTTACTTCCACTTTATTATATATTGTTTCAAAGAAATCATGTTAATTAAATAGATACCCTCTTTATAGTCACATGTTAGTTAATACTCTAACTCTTGAATTTTAAGGTCTTCGATACATGGTTTATAATTACAGCTGTTTCTCCCAGAGATCCTCTAATGGTCCATAAAACATGTACACATACACATACAGTCGCACTCGCACCTCGTCTTCTTCCTAGATCCATGTTATTACCAGTTTTTCCCACTCACATTATTTTAATTAAGAAAACAATGATAAAGCCATGCTACCCGTATCTGAATAATTTTCTCCTAAGGGAATGTAGGAATAGCTCCCTAATTCCAACTGTGACTTCCCATAGACAGGACAACTTGTGATTACATGTTTAATGACCATTATGTGTTTTATGTTCATATAAATATTAAAATGAATTAAAAAATCTGAAAAGGAATGAACATGAAGGACACAGGTAGCCCAAGAGTGAGGAGGAAAGAAATCTTCGTTTCTGACAGCATTTTGAGCCCAGTGATATCCTTTTGGTTCCCAGAATATTTAAGGAGCAAAAATAAATTTGTTCAAAGATGAAACAAGTGATATCTTTACCATAGCCAGACATTCTATAGATTGAACACACTAGAATACGAAGGAAATGAATCTACAGCCACAAAATGATATGCATACAAATGCAAAATAATTGGTGTTTTAAAGTTCAAATATTTAGAAAGTTTTCTCAATGCTAGTAACACAGAACTTCATAAAATCCAACTATACATTTTGTATCTACCCTATACTATCTTTGTGAATTTTGAAAGCCAATGAATACTTTCTAAATGTGAGTCTTTTCACTTGGATTCTAAAATAAACTTATTTATATCTTAAATAATGTTGACAAATTTAAACATGTTAGAAACATGACAAGTTCCTTCCTGTAAATGGTTATCACTGATGTTGAGGTGAGAATCATTGTTTTCGTGTAGCATTAAAGATCTCCATAATTTTAACTTATTTGTCCATGTATACACATTCTTGTTTTAGCTCCTTATTGTCTTTCCTTACTATTATTGCCACATCTCATATTTAATGTTGACCCATTGAGATCTTTCTGCATTTCAAGGCTGCTAATCAACTTGTCCTATTTAAGATCACAATCTCCAACTGAGACTGAACAAAATCTTTCATGACTTCAAAAACCAGACCTGACTCTTTCAACTTTCTGCCACCTTCACCTTCCCCTATCCTGTCCTCACTCACATTGACCTCAAAAACACTCACTCTACATTTCCAACACTCAGAGAATTCTGCACTTGTTCCTTCCTCTGAGTCTCATCACTGATATGTTTGAAATTTGTCTCTCTGTCTTTAATTCATCCCATCTCTCTGCCTGAACATCTCTTTCATTAACATTCTTGTTTTACATAACAACACACAGGAAGAAGACTTGTTCTCTTCCATGAATTTAACCTTAGTACTACTATTGTACAATAATTGCTTAATTGAACTTTTTCCTATAAACTGTGAGAAACTTGATGTATGTAGCCACGTCCAGATAGCCCCCTCCTCAACTCGACCATACTTGGATATGAAAATTAGAGAGTATGTTGAGTGAAGGAGAGAATGTGTTCTCACAGAAATTATTAATGGTGAGAGACAGCACAGAAACAGAAAAATGCAAAAGTAGGTGTGGAGATTTTGTTGGAGGAATGGTCTCCATATTCTGAATTCAGAGTTTAGTATCTCATACTTCTGAGATTATGAGTGTAAATAGAGTATAATAAATAAAGTACCAAAAACATATTACTGTAACATACATAGTAAGGGTATACAAAATAATTTTTTCTATCTGTGCTTATATGTATGCATTTCTGGGTGTGTGTACATCACACTGTAAAAGATATGTCAACAATCTAGAATGCACTGTGCTAAAATAAAGATTAATTATAATGAGGTCTTTTCCTGATAAGGAGAAAGAAAACATTAATGAAGACTGATCAGGCCATGTTCAGAGAGAAAAGACATCAGTATGGGCTGAATGATACAGATTTTCAGTTGAGACACATATTTATGACATATCCTGAATTCACTCTAGTTCTGATCCTGGTGCTTGTCCTACTACAAAGTCTCCTAGACATTTTCAATAAAATCCTCACATTTTGCATAATCTACTCCCTCTATTCACATGAGTGATATCGAAGGACATGGTGTCAAACTTGCATTCATTTTGTTGTACTTAGCCATCTCCATTACGATGTTAGGGAATACATTTCTTTTGTTCACCTTTGTGATTTTATCAGTGTGTATATATATTTACAAAACTCCACCTTTCTAGAAGAATATTAAATTTCTCCTCCTCCCTCTGACCTCTTACAGAAATCAGAGGGATAATACTTTAGTTTAAGAATAGTAAAGACATGTAGATAAACATCTAGAAATCTATATATCGAATTTACAGGTTCAAAAATCCATTCTAAATAAGGAAAGATCTCAGAAGTAAGATAATAGACATACTGAAACAAAAATTTATTTTTAGGGTCAAAGTATCTTACAATATAAAGATTTTTATGTGTATGAAGATTTTATTATGATAATTAAATAATTGAAATTGACTTTATTCATTTTCTTGATATCATTGGAAATAATATACACATTGATGAAATATTTCACAAGTATTTAAACTAACTTGACAAGAAATTTGTAACTGTGAAAGTACTCATGGTATGTTATATCATATGAAACAACCCAAATTACATATTGGCATGAAATTTTCAATGCAATTAATTAAAAGGGTATTATGCTTTAAATTCTTCAATACAGAGTAAACATTGGGAACTCTTAGTCACCTTACCAGGGGTTCTAATAAAGATGAAGGCCCCTGCTTTACACAAGCCCTTTCCCTCTTTATCTCTATTTCTACTTGTGGATTGTGGTGTTACAACATGTCTTTTGTACATTATGTGCATCAGACAAAATCATGGATGACAAAAATTTACATTAATTTTCCTGATGATAAATGCTTCAGTGTACCTCACATTCTTAATAAGACAAGAATGATTAGTCTAGCCACAGCACAGTTATAGACAAGGTAATATCTGTGTAGTTCATCGTGATGAGTACTGATGTCCCAAGTGAGTGACCCAGGGTTGTAACTAAGACCATAACTGTAAAAAGACTGAACTTGAGGGAATATTATTAAAATTACAATATTAGTGCAATAGTTGAAGTAATGATTTTAAAAGAAATACTGGATCCAAAAGGAAAGTTGTGATATTATACATTCCTTTACATTAAAATTATGTAAATTATGTAGGTGGTCTTAGTTTAATTCATTGTATATATATGCAATATCTAATAATTCTTTCATAAAAAATAAGTAAATATTACTTGTCCTTACGTAAGTCATCTGAGAATTTATTTTAAGAAATATTGGTAGCCTCATGAAAAGTGGAATATTTAAAAAGAATTTGTGCCAGTTTGGAAATATTAAGGAAAGATATGAAAGAAATGTGTACATAGCATACAGAGTGGAATGCTTATGATGAAAGTTAATTAACTTGCATAGAAAATTTGTACTCATGAAAAGGAAATTCTGCTCCCAGTTTATTTTTGTTGGTGAAATTCATAAAAATAGAAATGATGAGAAATAAAGAGAAAATGTGATTAAAATAGGATTTCAGTCTCTGAGACTTAGAGTCTTCCAATTATGGACATTTTGTCAGTCTGAAAACAATATGTTACAGAGTTGCTGTACCAAAAATTCTTTTAAGATTTCTCTTAATATATTTGTTCCTGAGACTACAGATAAATGGATTGAACACAGGTGTGGCCACTGTGTATGTCACTGAGGCTGTTGCACTTGAGTGTGAGCTATGGGTACCATCAAAACTAAAGTACACCTCTATACTTGCACAATAAAACAAACAGAAAACTATGAGGTGAGACATGCAGGTGAAAAATGCTTTATACTTCCCTGGGATGATGAGATTCTACATATGTAAGAAACCATCTTATGGTAAGAAAAATGATAGCAGCGAAAAGACTACCACCTAAAAGTCCAGTTACAATATACATAATAATATAATTGAGAAATATATCAAAGCAAGCAAGATGAACCACTTGGTTGAGTTCACAGAAAAAGTGAGGAATTTCCAAGTATGTACAAAAGAAAAGTTGCAATGCCTTTAAACTTTGTAACAAGGAATACAGAATAATGAAGACACCAGAACAAGCAATTCACAAAGTGAATGGCTTCATGATAACCATTTAGTATAGTGGGTGACGGATACAAAGCAGTCATAAGCTATAATAGTCAGAAGTAAGACATCGAAACCTGTAAATAGCAGGAAAAGTACATCTGGTTGAGGCATCCTTCATATTTGATGACTTAGCTCTGTGTCTGGATGTTCTGCAACATCTTTGGATAGCAGTAAATGTGGAGCAGATGTCCACAAAGAACAGGTTGGAGAGAAAAATGTACAGGGTATATGGGTGTGAGAGTCAGAGACTAAGACTAGGATGATGAGGAGGTTTTCAATGATAGAGGTCAGGTACATTGAGAGAAAAAGCCCATATATGAGGGACTCAGTTTTGTTGTTCAGATAATCCCATAAGCAGAAATTCTGAGATTTGTATATTATTTATTATCAACATGTAATAAGTATGACTTCTTGGAAGAGAAAAACATATATCAAATTATCGCAAAATGAGCATTGCATGAATAGGTTTATTTCTAGTATATGCAATAGTCATTAAAGCACCATATCTATGCTTCAGTTGAACTTGTGACTTTCAGGGGACTTAAGATGTCTGAATAAGGATTCTTATTCTACTTATAACCTTTCTCCAAGTGTTCATGTATTAAAATTTTTAATAAGCAGTCATATTAGACACAAAAAAACTACTCTCAAACAAGTCCTCAGAAACCTATTGGGTTGTCTCAACTGGGCATAAACAGCCTCATCAAACAGATGTACTGCCATAGTTGCACCTTGTCCCAGTCCCAGAAACTTGGTGAGTGAGGAACAGAAAATACCAAGCCCCCACCTCACCCCCAAGTAAAAGGAAAGTTGGCACAGATAAGAAATTCATGACAAAATTTAAATTGCTCAAAATCAAAATTCAAAAGAAAAGAGAGAGAGAGAGATGCCAAGAACTCCCCAGAGAAGATATCCATGGACATTTTTGGGATATTCTAACAGATAAAGTACTCGAGGTAACAGTTATAAGTATATAAAGCTTAATGAGAGGCAGGAGAAAAAAGCACCTATACAAACACTACTGGAAATTCTCTGAAACATATGGAGCAAAAGGAGTACTTCACCAAGGATATTGAGTCAAATAAGAATTCCAGGCAGAAATGACAGATTTTAAAAATACAGTTAATTGATTGAAAATAAACATGGAAAACTGCATAAAGATACTCAGTTTCATAGAGGAATTAATCTCAGAATTTGATGACAAAATCACAGGCAACTCTGTTGGGAGATGACAGGAACTAGATTGAAGAAAATTGAAGAAACTAAAATATATCATACATAATGAGAACCAACATAAAGATAATAGGTATCCTGGTTGGAGAGGACAGATATAAAGGAACAGAAAATGTATTTAAAGACATGATAGCAGAGAACTTTCCACATCTCTCACAAAAAGTAAAAAGAGACCTAAGAAACCACAGACATACAAATTTCTCAATGTAAAAAATACTTAACATAGATTGTACTATAGCTAGCTAGCAAAAGGCAAATATAAAAGACAATTACTCATGGTTGTTAGAGAAAATAGAAATAACCTACAATAGTAAACTTATTAGGATAGCTTCAATCTTCTCAGAAGAAACCCAACAGGCCAGGAGTGTAACGACATATTCAGAATACTAAAAGACAAAAATCTGCCAGCAAATAATAGATTTTCCTGTAAAATTATCATTCAAATATGATGAAAACAACCAAAGGTCTTCAATGGTAAACATAAGTTAATGATATTTTCCTTTCAGAAAGCCTGCCTTTCAAGAGAAATTGGAAGCAATTCTAAAATAGGGAAAATGAAAACAAAGAGTCACCAAACCCTGAGAAAGATGATAAAAATTGAATCAAAATCTATAACAAAAATTGGACTAAGATAAGAGAAGAAAAGTCATTAAAGAAGGGAAGAATAACATGGAATCTGTATATAAATATTATTGTGGGGTAATTGGCTCCTAGCCTCATCTTGCTGCAGCCCAGAACTAGTAAATTCAACAACTCAGATCCAATGAACTCTAGCTCTGTTCTGCCAGGGGCAGATCCATTGCTTACTAAGCCATGGGTCATCAACCTCCATCTAGCCCACCCACTGCCAGAAACAAGCACCCATTAAGCCTCAGATACTTCAGACTCTCACAGTGACTCACTCCAAATCCAGAACCAGAGATAATAGAAAAATATAATTGGGATACTGGAGAACTGTGTTTTTGGACTGTCCCTGTGCGTCCTATGAACCTCTCTTCAATGGAGAGCTGTGAAGCCTGCAAGCACCAACTGAAACAGCATCCGACACTAACCATGCTAGGAAATCCTAGAGAACAGAAGCAGCCCTACCTCCACTGAAATTAGAATCAGGCAGCTGGTACACCGCATCATTACAGAAGGTGGAAGAAATTTAAAGTAAGAGAAAATGAAAGCCACAGCACCAAATTCTAGGCAGAAAAGAAAGGCATGCCAAAATCTAAGTCACTGTCAAAAACACAAATGGCCTAAAAAGAGAGAGATGCAAGGAGTTCACCAGATAAAAACTCTGCCAATATAGACTGGGAAAAGCTAGCAGGAAACAGTTCAAAATAATGCTTATAAAAATGGAATGTGATACAGGGGGTGCACACAAGTACCCAAAGACTATGGAAAGACCTCAGAAAACAGGTGATAGATCAAAGGGAATTCTTAGCAGAAATACTGGAGAAGAAATATAGTCAAGGAATTGAAGGAAACTGTGGAAATCTCTAGAAAAAGTCTCATAGAGGAATGAATACCAGAAATTGAAGAGAAGATAATGGAAGCTACGCTCGTGGAAGAGTATAAGGAAACATGATACCCTGGCAGAATTACTGTACACTATGAGGAGATAAACATAAGGATAATAAATGCCCTAGAAGAAGAGTAGGGGGACAAAGGAGCAGAAAAACTATTTGAATAATTAATAGCAGAAAATTTCTGCATCTTTTTCAAAAAGGAAAAATAAACATGCAACAGAGAGAACACCTAAAATTCCAAATGTAAACGGACATATTCCAGATCCTTCATAGTAAACTCAGCAAAAGTTAATGACAAAATAATATTCAAGGATAGCTAGTGATATAAAAACATAGCCTGCAAAGGCACACCCATCAGGTTATCAACAGACTTCTCAACAGAAAATTTACAGGACTGGAGAGAGTGGAATAACATATAAAAAAGTACTTAAAGATAAAACTATTAGCTAAGATTACTCAACCCTGGAAAATTATCATTCAGAAATAACGGATAGATGATGGTCTTTGGTGACAAAGAAAAGTTAATGAATTTGTCTATTATAAGCTTAACATTGAAAAACACTTGAAAGGGGCCTATAACAGGGAAATGACAAAAAAAAAAAACTTAGCACGGTAATAAGCCAGAAATCAAAATAAGACACATGTATGACACCAACAGGAGAGAATAAAAAGTACTAATGTGGGAAAGGAAACATGTAATCTGTACAAGTACATAAATATGTTAAGGCATCAGATCATAAGAGATGATCATAGAAGAGTTTATACAGAGATAATCCAAGGACCATCACAAAGTCTATTATAAAGAGAAAGATAACCAGTAAGGAGATAAAACTGACAGAATGGATACTGAAAATCATTCTAAGGAAAAAGAAAACTTAAACAGGAAATGAGGAATAAGCAAAGAAAATAGTGGCTCAATGATAAATGCCTACATTTCTGTCATCACCATAAATGGGAATGGACTAAAATCACCAAGCAAAAGACACATAGTGACTGGATGGATAATAAAGCAAGGCTCATCTATATTATGCCTGTGAAAATCTTATATATATACACAGATAAACATAGGTTGAAAGACCAGATCTATGAAAAATATATCAAAGCAATAGAAAAGAAAGAAAAGCAAAGGCTGCAATATTAATAGTAAACAAGACAAACAAAACTAAAGTTATATCATGAAGCAAGGATAGACACTACATTATTGTCTATGGGGTAAACCACCAAGAAGAAATAACTATCATTAGCCCATATCTACCCAGTTGCAGACCATGTAAGTATAGAAACCAAACACTGACAGAGCAAATGACAGACATCAAAAATAACACAATGATAGCAAGGGATTTCGACATTCCACTTACACCAATAGACAGATCAAATGGGCAGAAAATAAAAAAATTGAAACAACAGATCACATGAACCTAACATAAAGATAGAGGATACCCGACTCCAACAAAAAGTAATATACATTTTTCTCAAGAGTATTTGGAATTTTCAAGTGTAACCTAGGAGACAAAACAAGTCTCAACAAACTTAGTAAAACTAACATTATAGAAAGCATCTTCTTGGATCACAAGGGAGTGACATTAGAAATAAATCAAAAGAACAAAACTAGAAAAACTATAAACATGTGGTTATTGGAAAGCATACTTCTGAACAACTCCTGGATCAAAAACAGAAGTAAAGATGAAATTAAAACCTCTCTGAAAATAAATGAAATTTCAGAGAGGATCTACCAGAGAAAGTGACATACAACAAAAGCATTTATGAGACAAAATTTTATACCCATAAAAGAGCATACCAAAAACCAAGAGAGAAAAAATAAAATAATTCAACAACCATCTGAAGGATCTAGTAAAGGAAGATCAATACTAAACATCAGTGGAAGGAAGGAAATAATAAAAATTAGGGCAGAAATAAATTAAATTGAAAGCAAAATAACATCTGAATTATCAATAAATCCAAGAGCTAGTTCTTTGAAGAAATAAACAAATGTATGTTCCTTTAGAAAAATCACCAATAAAAAGGAAGAGAAAACTCTAATAACAAATCTCAGAAGTGAAAGATGTGAGATTGCAACTGATGTCACAAAATAAAAAGTGTTCTGAGAGACTATAACCACTTATTTGCTAACAAATTTATCAATAACGAAGAAATGGACAGGTTTCTAGAATCCTAAGAACTCCCAAAACTGAAACAGGAGAATACAAACAACATAAGCTGACAAATCAGAGGACAAAAATTGAAGCAGTCACAAAAATCTCTCCCAAAACAATACCCCATGTACATATGGCTTCTCTAATAAATTACACCAAATATTCAAAGAACTGTTAAATCTTCATACTACTTAAAGTCTTCCACAATATTTAAAGGAGGAAAAATCCCCCAATTCATTCTGAAACAAATATCACCCTGCTACCAAAATCAAACAATAGCCAAAAACCACCCAAAAATAAAACTATAGACCAATAAAACTGATGAATATAGATGGAAAAATTCTCAACACAACCTGGAAAACTAAATTAAAAACCTAGCAAAATTATACACCACAATTATTTGGGGTTTATTGGAGCGATGCAAAGATGTTTCAGCATATACAATTCAATCACTATAAAACAGCACATCAACAAAGTGAAAATCAAAAAACATGTAAACATCTCAATAGATTCAGAAAAAGCATTTGAAAAAATCAACATTTGTGATAAAAAACAAAAAAATTGGAAGAGGCACATATATAAACATAATGAAAGCAATATATGTAAGACCCACAACCAACAGCCTAATCAATGGTGAAAAATTGAGACTCTTTTCCCTATCTGGAACAAGACAAGGTTTCTCACTATCTAGAGTACTATTCAACACAGTTCTTATTGCCACAGTAATAAGGTTAGAAAATTATATTAAAAGAAACTAAATTGGAAAATAAATGAAAGACATTATTTAATATTTATATATTATACATAGAAAACACTACAAAAATCTTCATAAAACTGAGAGAAATGGTAAATGAATAAAAGCAAGGGACAGGATATAAAATCAGCACACGCACACATGCAAATAGTATATATGTAATAGTGTATATTGTAGTTCTATATACAAACAGTGATGTACAGGAAACATAATGTTAGGAAAGAAATCCCATTAACAACAGCACAAAGATAGATCAGACACCTGACAATAAATTCAACAAAGGAGGTGAAAGACCTCTAAACATTTCATATTCTTGGATTGAAAGTATCAACATGCCAATTATATCCCAAACAATACATAGGTCAAATGCAATTCTCATCTAAATCCCAGTGACATTGTTCAAAGAAATGGGAAAAACAATACTAGAGTTTATTTGAATTACAAAATACGAGCGTATAAAACTATCCTAAGAGAAAGAAAAATGAACAGTGGAAGAATCACCCTCCCTGACTTCAAACTATACTATGAAGCAATCATAATTAGAATGGTATGGTATTGGAACAAAAACAGGCATGCAGAGCACTGGAATAAAATTGAGAGGTCAGAAATAGACACACTCATGTGAACAGCTAAACTTTGACAAAGTCGCAAAGAACATATAATGGAGGAAGGAAAGTCCATTCAATAAATGGTGTTGGGAATACTGGAAAGACAGCAAAAAACTCTAGATTATTCAATATCACCATACAAAATAGGTAGCTCAAATAGATCAAAGACCTTGACATAAGACCTGAAACCACAAAATTCTTAGAAGGAAATGCCAAGAAAAATCACTCTATGAACTGAATCTCAGAGACGTCTTTGTGGAAGGAACAGATTCAGCAAAATAAAGCTAAATGCGCAAAGAAATCATTAAAACAGCAAAGAATCCAATCAGCAGGAAATACACCCAGAGGGTCAAAGCACAGGGCGGAAGAGGCACCAGGGATCTGGTCGTTTGAACAGAAGCCCTGGTGAGAAAACTACAGTGTGCACCATCATAACTATAGGCACCCAGGATGATCACCTACCCCCAGAACTTTCCACCATATACCCCTGGAGGCACATGAACTACCTACTGGAAATCTGTCCTCATCCTTAAAGGAAGAAGAGAGTGTCTCAGAGGGAGAAACCCTCCATATTGCCCACTGGAGCCACCTTGTGAGTGTAGGCAAAATGATGGATACAATTAAGAACCCAGGGGAAAATATGAACACAACAGATGTCTGCAAACTACCTGAGGTTGAAACTAGGGCAACAATGATAAACATAGTCATGGAAATTAAGAAAACAATAGATGAAGAAAAAGAGAACAAAAAAGAGAAGAAATTGAGAGATCAAAATAGATGTCAAAGAAATAAACACCACAACAGCTGATCTAAAGATTTCAGCAGAATGATGCAGGAATAGGGTTGATGAAGTCTCCAATATAATCAGTGAGTTAGAAGATAGGGTAGAGGGATGTACTCAAGAAAACAAGCAAAGAGATAAAAGAATGCAAAGGAATTAAGACAGCATTTGAGATCTATGTGATAACATCAAAAGAAACAAAATCATGTTATAGGAATCCCAAAAGGATAAGAGATAAGGGGACAGAAACTGTATTTGATGAAACAATAGCTGAGAACTTCTCTATTCTGAAGACTGGAGCAAATATCGAGACCCTGGAAGCTAAAAGAGTCCCTAAAAGCACACACATAAGCAAACAAAACAAGCAGATATACAGCTAGACACATTGCCATCCATGGAAAAATGAGTCACATACAAAGGAGAACATCTCAACTGAACAATGTACATCTCAACTGAAACTCTACATGCCTGGAAGAAATGACATGATGATATTCAAAAGGCTGAAAGAAAAGGTTTTTCAACCTAGGTTACTATACCCTGAAAGAGTATCATTCAGAACAGAACAAATAATAAAATTCATTTCCAATAAGCAAAGAATAAAGTAATTTGTCACCACAAAGCCAGTTCTTCAATAAATACTAAAAAGTATATATAAAGTGTAAGTAAAACTCACTTAAAAATAATAAGAACAGAGATAGAGACTTCATAAGAAATAAAATTACAGGGCAATAACATTAATGAATATAGATGTAAAATTCTCAGCAAAATATTATCAAACTGAATCCAACAATGCATCAAAAGGATCATCCATCATGATCCAGTGGGATATGTCCCAGTAACACAAGGATGCTTGAACATACAATTTACTAATGTAATATACCAAATCAATAAGCTCAAAGAGAAAAAATTAAATGGTTATATCAATAGACATAGAGAAATATTTTTACAAGATCGAAATCTTTGACAAGTTGAATTAAATACCTGGGACTATACTTAACAAAGAGAGTGAAATAGCTTACAATGCAAACAGCAAGTCCATCTTAAAAGAAATAGAGGAGGATGCAAAGAGATGGAAAGACATCCCTGCTCATGGTTGGGAAGAATCAACATCATTAAAATGGTAATATGACCCTAAGCAATATGTAGATTTAATGAAATCCCAACTAAATTCCCATGGGCTTATTTATAGGAAATATAACAAAAATCTTAAAATTCATATGGAACAAAAGACTGCCAATAGCCAAAGCAATTAGTAGAAAAAGGAATTATTCTGGAGTAATTGCACTCTCAGACACTATATTGCAAAACAATAGTGATCAAAAAAGTATGGTACTAAAATGATAACACAGTCAGGGGCCAGTGGAATAGGACAGAGCCATCGGAAACTGACCCACTCACTTACAGTTAATATATGACAAAGGAGGAGACAAAAGCATATGATGGAGAAAGGAAAGTCTCTTCATTAAATTGTACTGGAATAAGTGGAAAGATACATGGAAAAGGATGAATCTAGTTCACTCTCTAACACCATTCACAAAGTTAAATCAAAATGGACTAGAGACTTGGCCATAAGACCAGAAACCATGAAATTTTGGAAAAACAAGATAAGAAAGACCTTCCATGACATGAGTCTTAGGGCAGTCTTTGGGGAATCAATTAAAGCATCAGAGGAGACAACAAGAAAATAGAGCTACTGGGACAATATTAAGCTAAAAGCTCTTCACAGTAAAACAAAACATTGCCACAATCAAAAGGCAAGGTACTCACTGATAATGTTTGCATTTCATACATCTGACAAGGGCTTAATATCTAAAATGTATAAGGAACTCAAAAATAAATAACAGAAAATGGTCAATCCAATCAAAATATGAGAAGAGGAATTGGAGAGACTTTTTTTTCTGAAGATGATATGCAGATGACCAACAGGCATGTGAAAAGATGTTCCTACTTACTCTCTACATGGGAAAGGCAAATTAAAACAGCGAGATATCACCTTCTACCTGTGAGACTGGTTTTTATCCAGCAGTCTGGAGATAACAAATATTGATGAGGATGTGGATAAAAGAGAACACTTTTACTCTGTTGGTGGGAGTGCATATTGGTGCAACCCCCATGGAATATAGTGTGGAGATGAGAAATCCCATTAGTTGTACCATTCCTCATCGGGGTATTGACCCAAAAGACATAAAAGACTCATACACAGAGGTTTATGCTCCCTCATGTTTATTGCAGACCTATTCACAATAGCTAAGAATTGCAAGCTACTTAAGGGCCCAATGTCAAAAGACTGTATAATGATGATGTGGTATACTTATACAATGGAATACTGTATCACCCTTAGAAGAGATGAAATCTTTTCATTTGAATCAGCATGGATGGATCTGAAGGGTATTGAGTGAAATAAGTCAAAATAAGAAAATTAGAAATAAGATGACTTCACTTATATGTGGAAAATGAATAAACAAAACAAAGAACAGATGAAACAAAATGAATGCTTGGACACTTGAAATATAACTGAGGTTACCAATAGGGAATGCGACTTGGGGCACAGCCTAGTGGACAATGATGAAGAACACTTGGTGATTTGGTAGAGGGCAGGTGATGGTATAGGACACTGGAATTTTGGTGATTAGTTTGCTGTGAAGTGTCTGAGCTGCAATTGTGATATCCTAAAATGAATATAGCACTGTGAACAAAAGAATTAATAAATATTGCTATTAAAATATGAATTTAGTTTATATAAGTCTCTCCTCAA
>RJWH01010279.1:0-17658 GCA_004363575.1 Solenodon paradoxus
CCTCCCTGCGCCCCCCGAGCCTCACACAGCCACGGGCCCCCTCGTGACACTGACTGTCCTGACGGCTGCAGGAGGTGGCTGGCGAGCCGCTGTACATGCTCCTCCGGGCCATCCAGTACCAGGTGGACAAGGGTCCCGTGGACGCTGTGACAGGCAAGGCGAAACGGACTCTGAATGACGGCCGCCTTCTTCGGGAGGACGTGGAGTTCCGGCCCCTGACGCTGATGGTGTCGACCGGCCCGGCCGGTGGGGCCCCTGGGAGCAACGCAGCCCCGTGCGTGCCTGCCCGGGTCCTGGACACAGACACCGTCACCCAGGTCAAGGAGAAGGTGCTGGAGCAAGTCTACAAGGGCACCCCCTTCTCCCAGAGGCCCTCTGCGCACACCCTAGACCTCGGTGAGAATCGGCCCCGCCTCTTGATGCTCAGGGTGCCTGCTCCGTTCGCTGGGGGGTGACTGGCTCCCCTGGACCCTTCCAGAGTGGCGCTCGGGCCTGGCTGGCCACCTCACCCTCTCGGATGAGGACCTGACCTCAGTGACCCAGAACCACTGGAAGAGACTCAACACCCTGCAGCACTACAAGGTGCCCGGTGGGCGGGGCTGGGGGCAGGCCCCGGGAAGGTGCCCAGCCGGGGAAGGTGCCCAGCCTCTCCTGCCCTCCCTGCCAGGTTCCGGATGGAGCCACGGTGGGGCTCATCCCGCGGCTGCACAACGGAGGTGCCGTGTCCCAGAGCCTGAGTCCCAGCTGCCCCTCGGGGGAGAGTGAGTCCCTCCTCGCACCTGCCCCAGGAGCCAGACGGCGGGCGGGATCTGGTCGTGCTGGCTGCCTCGCCCACTGCAGCCTTGCTGGCAGAGAAGCCAGAGCTGCAGGCTGAGCTAAGGCCCTGGGCTGAGGGCAGGGGCGTGTGGTCTGGGAGCTCTAGGGCCACGCAGCGTTGGCCGAGCCAGCCCCTGGGCTGCCGCCCTCCTGCCCTGTTTATCCGGGATCCCTACCCTGCACACCCCCCAGGGTGAGCGCCAGGCCTCCCAGGCCGGTGCTGTAAGGATGGGGGCAGCCATCAGACTGAGACCAGGCCTCTGTGCCCTCAGACATCCCCATGCTGGAGGACGGTGAGGAAGGCGGAATGCGGCTCTGGCACCTGGTCAAAGCCCCCGAGGAGCTGGAAGGGGCCAAGCCGAGGCGCAGCAGCCTGCGGGAGCGGGAGCGGGAGCGCGCGCGGGCCAAGGCCATTCCTGAAATCTACCTCACGCGCCTGCTCTCCATGAAGGTTGGTGGGCCGGTGACAGGGACGGCTCAGCAAGCGGTCCCCCGACTCAGCTGGGAAGAGGGCATGGCCCTGGCAAAGCAGAGGGGAGCCCTTGCACTTGAGCTAGCCTCAGCCCCACGGCCCCCACCCCCCCAGGGCACACTGCAGAAGTTCGTAGATGACGCCTTCCAGGCCATCCTCAATGTGAACCGGCCCGTGCCCATCGCCGTCAAGTACCTGTTTGACTTCCTGGACGAGCTGGCCCAGAGGCACGGCATCGAGGACCCGGAGACCTTGCACATCTGGAAGACAAACAGGTGCCCCGCCTGCTGTCCCCAGCACTGTGTAGATGGCACAGCATTGTCCCAGGGCAGGAACCCGTTTGGGGGCAGCGACCCTGGCTTTCCGGCCACCCCAGCCTGGAATGCAGAGCTGGGGCGCGGGCTGGCAGCACCCTAGACTAGACGGCCTGTGTCCCCAGCCTGCTGTTACGGTTCTGGGTGAATGCCCTGAAGAACCCGCAGCTCATCTTTGATGTGCGCGTGTCCGATAACGTGGACGCCATACTCGCCGTCATCGCCCAGACGTTCATCGACTCCTGCACTGTCTCGGAGCACAAAGTGGGCCGGGTGAGCGCGGGCGTGCCAGGGCCTGGAGCACAGAGGGAGGGGAAAGGTGCCAGGCTCGGTCGGGGTGGCAGGCCCCACCCACTGCCCGGCTCATGCCCGCCCCACCCAAGCAGGACTCCCCGGTCAACAAACTTCTCTACGCCCGGGAGATCCCTCGCTACAAGAAGATGGTGGAGAGGTAGGTGTCCGCCGCGGGCTCACAACATAAGACCAAGTATCTCCCATCCTGGGTCACCGGGGTCCGGGACTAGGGTGGGGGCTGCCGCCCTGACTGCGTCCTCTCCTCCAGATACTACGCCGACATTCGCCAGAGCTCTCCAGCAAGCTTCCAGGAGATGAACTGTGCTCTGGCCGAGCTCTCCAGGGTGAGGCATGGCCCCCGGGGCGCCGCCTCCACTTTCGGGGAGGCCGAACTGGCAGAGGGCAGGGGAGGCTGGGGGCTCCGGGGCCAGGCTGGGGCCTCAGCCTGCCACCACGTGCTGCCCCCAGAACCACAGCTCCACTCCCCACTGCCTGGAGGCCCTGCACGAGCTCTACCTCCATATACACAGGTACTACGACCAGGTGAGGCCCGCACGGCACGGAGGGGCTGCCGCAAATCCCGGAGGGAGGCCAAAGTAATCGGGCCGAGGGTGGGGACTGGGGGGCATAGGAGGGTTCAGGTCCCATGTGGGCAGTTGGAGAGGATGGCTCCAGGATGGGGAAGGGGCTTAGCTTCCATCCAGGTTCCTCTGGGAGGATGCCGCTGGGCCCATGGGCAGGGGAACAAGGCCTCAGACAGGGTGGCCTCTTTTGCCCCCGCAGATCATCAGTGCCCTGGAGGGGGACCCCGTGGGCCAGAAGATGCAGCTGGCCTGCCGCCTGCAGCAGATCGCCGCCCTGGTGGAGAACAAGGTGACTGACCTGTGAGCCCCACGCAGCAAGCCCCCCGCCCCCGCTGGAGCACACCAAGCAGGACCGGTCGCTCGCAGTGCCTACAACCGCTGAATGGACCCTGGGGCGGAGGAGGGGCGGCAGAGCAGGGAGGCCCCCTGCTGCCCTTCTTTCGTCTGTGTCGGCTTCTTTCTAATTTATAGCCACCCAGCCCTCCCCCCAGCCCCACAGTATTTATTTGCTTACTGGAGAATCACATCTGGGAATAAAATAGAAACGTCTTTTTAGAAAAAACCTAATCCAATCATTGCGTGCTCCCTGGGTCGGCCCTCCCCTCAAGCCACGGCTGTCATTTCTGCTGCCTGAGTAGAAAGGGAGGTCACCAGGCACCGCCAGGCCTCACTCTCTACCCTCCCCTGCACCCTTCCATCTGCCAGCCCTGCCCACAGTTCTTCCCTGGTATGGAGACACAGGACCAAGTGTCTCCTCCCATCCTGGATAACCGGGGTCCTGGACAAGGATCCACTCTTCACTCTGACTCCCCAACAGTCCCCTGCTGGCTTCCGGACCCCCCTCTTACCCATCTACTCCTTTTCTGGAGGCAGCCAGGGTGATTTCTAAAGGACACAAGTGCCCGGAAGCCTCTGCCAGAACTCCACACTAGCGCCCACAGGCGCCCAGGCCTCCCTCTTCTCTCCCTCTCCAGCCACGCTGATCAAGGCCTTCTACGGAGGTCTCAAACACTGGCGCCTCGCTACCCACCCAGCCCCTTTCCCGACACCCAATTATCCGGATCTCTTGGATGCAGCCCCAAGGTCATAGGCTCTGCCTGACCTGGATGTCCCTCTGTCACCAGCTCGCTCAAGCTTTGGGCTTGTTCAGCCCCCGTGGAGGACACGCACAGGCAGGGCCAGGGCGGAAGGCTCCCCACGCCTCCCCACGTGCACACAAGCGCATGATGGCGCAGGCCCTGGCTGAGTCGGGTTACCCCGTGAGGCTCGGCCCCTCAGATTGGCAGGGAGATGTTGCCGGGTCCCCGGGCTGGAGTCCTGAGCGGGCCAGTCCCCAGGCTGTCCCTCGGGCCAGCAGCAGCCGTGGTGGGAAGAACCAGTCACCCTCAGCTCATGCCCTGACCATCGCTCGGCGAGGGGAGCCCAGTGACACCACATTCAGGGAGGGAACACCGGGCTCCCACGGCCTTGGGGGTGGGTGAGTCCCAGGGAAAGCGGGAAGCCTGCCAAGAGCGGGCAGGGAACAAGCACCCACAGAAACGGGAGCGGGGCTTGCCTCCGGGAGGCTTCTGCAAGGGCCAAGCAGGAAACCAGACAAGATTCTGAAAGTGTTACTGGTGCCTTGGAGCAGTGGGGTGGGGTGCTCACTTATGTGGCTGTCCCCCTCAGCTGGCTGGGGCTCAACCTGGGACCAGGTGGTCACCACATCCTCACACACGGTGACTCCTCTGCCAGCCCTGGCCCACAGGGACGGAGTCACCGCATCCCCACGTGGTGTCCCCGTTGGCCCCGGGCCGCGGGAGGGGCGCAGCCTGGAGGCCACGTGTGCTGCGCCCTGCAGAGGCCCCCTCTGGCAGCCCTGGGGTGGGGACAGGGGGCTTGTGCCAGGGGCCGGGCTCTGGGCCGCCCTGACGCCCCCTCCCCGCGGCATACCTTGCCCACAGCCGAGCAGCTGGGAGGCTATTTATAAAGGCGGGTGAGATCAGCGGCCGAAGCTATAAATGCGCGGGCTGTGGCCGGCCCCACAGGAGCAGCCGCCTGGGGCGCCGGAGCTACAGGCCGCAGGCCAGGATGAGCACCAGTGCGGGTGGTGGGGACAGCGGCGGCAGCAGCAGCAGCAGGTAGGCTGGGCCTGGGCCTGGGCCCCGGGGCCCCAGTGCCTCACCCTCACTGCCCCACCTTCCCGCAGCTCGCAGACCTCCTGCGGGCCTGAGTCCTCGGGCTCCGAATTAGCCCCCGGGGCACCAGCACCACGGGGGCTCCAGGGGCTGCTGGGCTCCGACGACGAGGAGCAGGAGGACCCCAAGGACTACTGCAAGGGTGAGGCCTGGCCTTGGGGGCGGGCGGCCGCCATGGAGGCTGGGGACAGCTCCGGAGAGTGCCGGGGCCCAGCAAAGCCAACCCACCCACGCCGCTGTCGGCTCCCTTCACCAGGCGGCTACTACCCCGTGAAGATCGGGGACCTGTTCAATGGGCGGTACCACGTGGTGCGCAAGCTGGGCTGGGGCCACTTCTCCACCGTCTGGCTCTGCTGGGACCTCCAGTGAGCACGCCCGCCCTCTGCCCTCCATCCCCCGGGGCCCGGGGCCGGCCGGATCCTGCCCTGGGGCTTGGTGGGGTCACCACGGTGGCCCCAAGGGTCCAGTCGGGACCAGCAGATGAGCCAGGTCTCGGCGTTGCAGGCGCAAGCGCTTCGTGGCACTGAAAGTGGTGAAGAGCGCAGGGCACTACACAGAGACAGCTGTGGATGAGATCAAGCTCCTTAAATGTGTGAGGCGCCTCCCCTCCCGCTCCAGCTCCCCGGAGCTGTGGGCCTGGCTGTGTGGGCGCAGGGCCCGCAGGGTTCCCTGGCGGGTGGGCGGCGCACCCAGAGGGGCGGGCCAGCTGGCCGGCTGAGGCGAGGGCCTGGAGGCGCCAGCGGGGAAGGCCGGGTGCTGTTCCCGCAGGACTTGCCGCCACAGGGTGCGGCTGGCGAGCGGCAGGCTGGACCCATCGGCCTTCTGGGCTTGTGCTCCAGGTCAGGGACAGTGACCCCAGTGACCCCAAAAGAGAAACCATAGTCCAGCTCATCGATGACTTCAGGATTTCGGGGGTTAATGGAGTCCGTATCCTTTGAGGCTGCACAGGGCAGCAAGCCTTCCTAGCACTAGAGCCTCGGTTGCTGATCTGCACGATGGGGTTCAGGAATCTCTGCTTACACATGGGGCGCAAGTGGAGCCACGCTGGCATTGATTACCCACGGGTCTTGTGCAGTTACCCCAAATGGTGGCATCTTCCCTTGGGGGGCTACCCAGGGACCCCTCGGCCCCCCTGGGCATAGCAGGGCTGGCCCAAACGGCCCGTGTCCCTGTGGTGCCCTCTCCCCGGGACGGTACAGAACGGACCGGCCCAAGTGGCACGCATCTGGGAGGGACAGGGGCACTATCATGACACCAGGGGTGGGAGGGGGTGACCCAAGCCCTGCTCCCTGCCCCGCTGCGTGCCGCGGGGCCCTTCACTCGGCCCCAGATGTGTGCATGGTGCTGGAGGTCCTGGGCCACCAGCTTCTCAAGTGGATCATCAAGTCCAACTACCAGGGCCTCCCAGTGCCCTGCGTGAAGAGCGTCGTGAGGCAGGTGAGGCCACGCAGCGACGACGTGCAGGTGGAGGTGGCCTGCCGGACCGGCTCAGGGGCGCTCTCCGCAGGTGCTCCACGGCCTCGACTATCTACACGGCAAGTGCAAGATCATCCACACCGACATCAAGCCCGAGAACGTCCTGCTGTGCGTGGGCGACGCCTACATCAGGCGCCTGGCAGCCGAGGCCACCGAGTGGCAGCAGTCTGGGGCCCCGCCCCCGGCCCGCTCCACAGGTAGGGGCGCAGGGCTGGGCCCGGGGGGCCTCCAGGCCCAGCCCCCGCCTGATTCTGTGTTCCTTCCTCTGCCCCTGCCTGCAACCCCAGTCAGCACCGCCCCCCAAGAGGCCGTGGTAAGTCGGGGCGCTCTGCCCGCGTCTCCTCTATTTCCTGCGGTGGCACTTCCGGAGGCCCACCTGCCCAAGTGCCCGTGGTGGCCGCCTCCGTGGAAGGTGCCGCACGTTGGCCGCGGGGGGCCGCGGGGACTCGGACGGGAGGGCAGCCGGGCGAGGGCCGGGGCTGCGTGGGGCGGCGCCACGTTCTGGCGTCCACAGGAGCCCTGGCTCTAATGGCAGACCGGTAAGCTGTCCAAAAACAAGAGGAAGAAGATGAGGCGCAAACGGAAACAGCAGAAGCGGTTGCTGGAGGAGCGGCTGCGGGACCTGCAGAGGCTGGAGGCCATGGAAGCCGTGGTGCCAGCCGAGGGTGAGGGTGGCGGGGCCTGGGTGCTGGGAGGGCCAGAGCATCGGGGTCTCCACTCAAGGGTGCCCTCTGCCTGTTTCCCCAGAGTCCAGTTCACGACTTGAGGGGGGCAGTGGCTCCGCATCTTCCTCAGGCTGCCACCCTGGGGGGGCCAGAGCCAGCACCTCCCCGGCCTCCTCCTCTCCGGCCGCAGGGGGCCCCCGCAGCCTCAGCCCGGGCTCCCAGACCTCAGGCTTCTCAGGTTCCCTCTTCTCAGCCGCCTCGTGCTCTATCTTCTCCGGCTCGTCCAACCAGCGGGAGACAGGGGGCCTCCTGTCGCCCAGCAGTAAGTGAGGTGGGGTGGGGCCAGGAGCCAGGGGGCAGGGTCCTAGCCTCGCCCTTCGGTCCTTCCCCAGCACCCTCTGGTGCCTCGAACCTGCTGGTGAACCCCCTGGAGCCCCAGAATGCAGACAAAATCAAGATCAAGATCGCAGACCTGGGCAACGCCTGCTGGGTGGTACGGGCATGTGGCGGGCAGGGTGGGGCAGTCATCACTCCTCCCGGCAGCCGAGGGCCCGGGGACCCCCAGGCTGGAGCAAGCTGCCCCGCCCCTGGTTGCATGGCTGGGGGGTGGGGGCAGGGTGGAGGCAGCCTGGGCCCCGCGCCCCAGGGCTCCGCTTGCCTGCAGCACAAGCACTTCACCGAGGACATTCAGACGCGGCAGTACCGGGCCGTGGAAGTGCTGATCGGCGCCGAGTACGGGCCCCCTGCCGACATCTGGAGCACGGCCTGCATGGTAGGCCTGCGTGCGCCGAGCCGGCCTGCGTGCGCGTGCCCACCCGCCCCGGCCGGGCGCGGCTCACCCTCTCCGCCCCCATCCCCAGGCCTTCGAGCTGGCCACTGGCGACTACCTGTTCGAGCCTCACTCGGGAGAGGACTACAGCCGTGACGAGGGTAGGGGCAGGCCCTGGGCTCGGCCGGGGGGCCTCGGGGCCTCGGGCTGACTCCCAGCCTCCCACAGACCACATCGCCCACATTGTGGAGCTCCTGGGGGCCATCCCCCCCGCCTTTGCCCTGTCCGGCCGCTACTCCCGGGAGTTCTTCAACCGCAGAGGTAGGGGCCTGGGCGCCCAGAGGCGAGGTGGGGGCAGAGCCCCGGCCCCGGAGTGGGGGAGCAGCGGGTGTCAGGGCCTGCCTCTGGCCGCCGCAGGGGAGCTGCGGCACATCCACAACCTCAAGCACTGGGGCCTGTACGAGGTGCTCATGGAGAAGTACGAGTGGCCACTGGAGCAGGCCACGCAGTTCAGCGACTTCCTGCTGCCCATGATGGAGTACCTGCCCGAGAAGCGTGCCAGCGCGGCCGACTGCCTCCAGCACCCCTGGCTCAACCCCTAGGCCCGCAGGCGGCTCAGTGTCCCGGCGGGGGGCTGGCCACGCTCAGGCCAGTCAGCAGCCCGGCCCACCCCTCACCAGATCTGAGCGGGAAGCGCGTGCGTTTCTTCCCCCAATAAAGTGTGAATCGGAACAGCGTGCCGGAGCCATGGAAGCGCACGGCCGCGGGCTGGGGAGAAGGCGCTTTATTCTGGGCCGCGCTGGGCCGGCGCAGTGCTGGGGTGGGCAGGTGGGGTGGTCTAGGCCTCCACGGCCTGGCCGTTGATGATGCGGATGTGGCGGAGGATGTCCTGGATGGCCTCCGACGTGGTGCCCTGGCCCCCAATGTCTGGGGTGTGCATCTGCGAGACACGGTGGCTTGGCACATCGGCACCCCTCCCTGCTGGCGACCCAGACCACCCAGGCCCTGTGGGGGGCAGTCTGGAACTGCCCAGCCCGAGCTGGCGCCACCCTCTGCGGCGACAGCGGTCAGCACCGGGCAGGCACCACATCAGCTCCACCGAGCTGGGGCAAGGGCAGGGGCAGAGCCTCACATTTTCGTTGTCCATGGATGCCAGGACAGCCTTGCGGATGGAGGAGGCGTAGGAGTGGAGCCTGCGGGGAGAGTGGTCTCAGGCCCGGGCCGGGCAGCCAGGGCTGAGGGCCGGGTGGTGGGAGCCACTTACTTCAGGTGGTCCAGCATCATGCAGCTGGCCAGCAGCGTGGCCGTCGGGTTGGCGATGTTCTTATTGGCAATACTCTTGCCTGTGTTCCTGGTAGCCTGGACGAGGTAGCGAGGGAGGGGTGAAGGACATATGAGTGAAGGGTCCCAAAGGGGCAAATCCGGAGACAGAAAGCAGACGCGTGGGTGCCGGGTGCCGAGGGGAGGCTGGGGCCTCCACTGGGCATGTTCTGCAAGTAGCTAGGAGCAGTGGCTGCGCAGTGTGGATGCACTTAGACCCCGGACCTGCTCGTTTTACAAGAGCTTCAATGGCGTGCAAACTTCATCTTGGTTTAAAAGTAAAGAAGCCTGACAAACGGTCAAAGAAACGTGCTCATCTACGCAGTGAGGCGCGGCTCAGTCGTCGCAGGAGCGCGGCTCCGACCCACGCTGCACGGGGTGCTCCCGAACACAGCCGGCTAAGAGAAGGCTGCAGTGACATGCCAGTGACACGACGTGCCTGCACAGGTAAACCGCCAGACAGAAAGCAGACAGGGCGCGCCTGTGGCTCAGATGGCTGACATGCTGGTGTGTGGACCACAACGGCCCAGGGCTGGAGACCCGGGTGTGGGATAAGAAACCAAAAAACGCAGCACAACTAAATAAATACAGATGTTTCTTGGAGAAAGAAAGCAGGTGAGCAGGTGTGAGGCCAGGGAGGACCAGGGAGCAATGGCTGGAACGCGTATCGGGCTGCTTCTGGAAGCGACACAAAGCTGTGGAATTAGGCACAACGACTGCCTCACCGGAGACTGTGACCACGGAGGCGCCGACCTTCAGGGATGGTTGGACATGGGTGAGCAAGAGCTGGACAAGGCAGCAGCCACGCACTCACCGTCTCGAACACGGCGTACACGTGGCCGTAGTTGGCGCCGGCCACCAGGCCAGGGCCCCCGACCAGCCCTGCGCAGACATTGTTGACAATGTTCCCGTACAGGTTGGGCATCACCATGACGTCAAACTGCTGGGGCCGCGACACCAACTGTGAGGCAAGGAGGAGCGGGCACGAGCCCCGGAGCATGAGGAGCCGGAACAGCGGGGCGGGGGGCGGCGGGCCGGGCCAGGGAGTCGGAGGGCCCAGTACCTGCATGGTGGTGTTGTCCACGATCATATTCTCAAAGGTGATCTGGGGGTAGCGGGCCGCCACCTCCTTGCAGCACTGGAGGAAGAGCCCGTCGCCCAGTTTCCTAGGGAGGACACAGGACAGCAGCTTGGCCTCTGCAACAGTCAGCTGCAGGGACAAGGTGTGCAGATGGCCACGAAAGGCTGGCTTTCCCCTCTGACCAGATCCATCTGCAAAACACATGTCATCTGGTTCCACCTCCCCTAAGCGTGCACTGTGGCAAGGGCCCCTGAAGGGTGACTGGGGTCCTGGGCCCCAGCCCCTGCAAGCAGGCCCGAGCAGGACGCTCAGGTCAATGGCTGTTTCAGGGCTACTTGCAGGTGGGGCGGGCCTGGTGCATACATGATGTTGGCCTTGTGCACAGCTGTCACTTTCTTCCGCCCGCTCTCCTGAGCCAATTTGAAGGCATACTCGGCAATGCGCAGGGACTTGGCCTTGGTAATGATCTTCAGGCTCTCCACCACTCCGGCCACGCTCTGAGAAGCAGATGACGGAGAAGAGACCAGGGTCCCGCCAGGCCTGCCCTCTGACAGAAGCTTCTGCCAGTGCCCCCGGGCTGCCTACCTCATGCTCCAAGCTGCTGTACTCGCCCTCCGTGTTTTCCCGGACGATCAGGATGTCGATGTCCCTGTGCCGGGTCACCACCCCTGGCAGGCTCTTACAGTGGATGACATTGGCGTACAAGTCCAGGCTGGTGCTGGGGGCATAGAGAGGAAGCCAGCCAGTGCCATGACTCTCTGCTGACCCTGGCCTCACCAAGCCCACCAAGCACATCCCTGGCTCTCACCGCAGGATGTTGTTTCGGGATTTGTGGGATGGTGGCAGGTTATGGTTTGTTTCAATGTTGCCTGCATGATAGAGAGAAGACAGGCAGCTTGGAGAGGGCCCGGGGTCAGCTGTGCCAGCACAGTGCGCCTGAAGGCCACTCCGCCCGAGGAGATGGCTTTCAGCTGAAGTACCCTGTGGACACGAGGAGTACGCCCTCGGGAAGCCCTACGAGGAGGAGGAGGGACTGGCTCGTGGACGGCACAGCGCAAACACTCGGGCGCTACTTACCGAACGAACGCGTGAGTGAATGAATGAATGCACAAGGTTTGGCAGCTGGCCAGGAGAAGCTGCCAGATCCCGGCCGGGAATCACAGGAGGGAAAGCGACCATCCCTGCTTGTTAACAGGCTAACCGTCCCGGCTGGCGCCCGCAAGGAAGCCTCACCAAGGTGACCGCGAGGCCCCGCGTTGAGCTGCCACACGAGCCCTAGCTCGGGGCTGGGCAGAGGGTGCCTGGAGAGACCACGGCATGACCTTGCTGGGTCCGGGCACCCAGGATGAGGGATGCAGGGGCCCGTGGTCGCTGGGAGAAGGCAGCTCGAGGGTGCCACGAGGAAGGCTGCCTGCCCTGTCTGTGCCCAAAGGGCCTCAGGTACCCTGCGCCTGGCATGCTGGCCCGCCACTGGGCTGCCAGGGCCTGGGGCTCTCCCTGGGCTGCTCACACACCCCTCACGCAGAGTTAAGTGTTTAGAGAGTTTAGAGAGTCAGTGCTGGAAACACCTGGAAGAATCTGGAGCACACCCGACCAACGAGCAACGAGCAACGAGCAACGAGCAACGGGAGCGAGGCTAGGAGCCCCAGCTGCACCAGCTGCAGCACCGCAGGCCGAGTCCAGGCAGCAGGCAGGGCTAGAACTGCACCTGAAACTTGGTTTGTGAGGCACTCACGGCAGAGCTGGCCTCCGCAGAGGCTGCTCGGGAAGGCAGCGGGTGGGCGAAGGACCCCGTCACTCGACAGGCTCCTGCACAGCCTCCTGCCACTGAGAGCGCAGAATCAGCCCGGCCCCCGAGAAGCTTCCATGTACTCTCCAAGGGCCAGGGCCCGCCCCGGCCAGCAAAGCCCTGCACTCTGAGCCATGGGACCCCGGGGATGAGTGTCAGCACCCCTGGGCCTGCCAGCTCACCCTTCAGGGCCACGCGGTTCCGGCGGATGGCCATGATGGCGTTGCGGACGTCCTCCTCGTCAGCGCTGGAGCTCACGTGCACCTCCTCAAAGTCCACCGGCACACACGCATGCCTGGGGCACAGCTGGGTCGGGGGCTAGTCTCGGCTCCCCCCACGCTCCCCGTGAACCCTGCGGCCGCTGGGCACACGGGCCTCGTGCCCACCCTGACCCGGAGGGGACTGAGAAGAGAGCAGGCCCACAGGGGCCACCGTCCCCACACCGGGCCAGTCTGGTGGGACTGCAGACTCGGGACAAAGGTTCAGGAGGCGCTCCACGCCCGTGCGTTTCTGGCCCACCGCCCCTCCAGGCACCATCGTCGCTGGGGGAACAGGGGACGGGCAGGCGGGCCCCGGGCTCCATACCTGAACACAGACTTCACGTGTAACATGAGCTCAGGCCCAATGCCATCTCCAGGGATCATAGTCACCGTGTGCCGGCCACCGTACTTAGCTGACGGAGGCTGGAAGGAGGGTGAAGGCGGCCTTCAGCACCCTTCCTCCCGCCACATCGCCTCTGCTGCTTAGAGTCCGTCCCCCGTCCCGTCCCACCCACCGCCTGGACTTGGCGCACCCACAGCAACCCAAAGGCCCGGACCCAACAGGCCGAAGGGAGGGGTACTCACGATCGTTTGTTGCTAGAGCGGGAACAGGAAGGAAGAAGACTCAGGTCAGCCAAGGCTGGAGGCACAGCTCAGGTGGAGGGTTGGTGACCTCTGGAGATGGCATCTCCGAGGACTGGACACAGGGGGCCAGAGCAGAGAGGCATGGCACGCACACACCCACAGGCACGCAGTTGCCCGGGCACAGACGTAAATGGACGCACGCGGTCGGGCCGGCACTTACCGAGAAGTTCCTCCGGGAGCGCGCAGGCGCACCTAGAACCTGGAAGAGAGAACCCAAAAGCCAGTGGTGCTGCCCAGCCCAGAGACAACAGTTGGCTGGTGCTGGCCAAGCTCTTGGCAGGAAAACGGGAAGGGACTGTCCCCTGCCCCGACAGGCCCCGTGTCCCGCAACGTGCACGACCTGGCAAAGAGCAGCACAGAGCACGCCGGGACACACGGGTCGTGCGGGTCCTCACAAGCCCCCGTGCTGCTGCAGTTCCGCAGTCCCCCTCCGCAGCTCTGCGTCCCTTCCCACCAGAGCTGTCCGTACGTGGAAAGCTTGGCACACCAAGCGCGGGAAGACAGGGAGGTGGCTCTGACAGGCCACCAGGCCATGGCGATGAGTATTTTGTCACCTCTGAGCACTTTTCCTTACCGAGCTGCAGACAGTGACACAGAAAACCCGGAGCGTGGGGAGGGAACTAGAGCCCCCAGCCCGGAGAGAGTGCCTCACATGGTGGGGAATGGCCCCACAGAGTCAGAAAGCGAAGCAAACACACAGGGAAAACCCAAGCCTACTTAGAAGAGGTGGCAGTCTTTCAGAAGGCCCTCAAACAGGGCTGCAAAACCGCTGTGTGCCTCACGCGGATGAAGACTGTCCCCAGCGCCCTGACCAGGATATAGTTTGGCTGCATCGGTGCCGTGCCTGACAACTTCGGAGCAAAAGCCACCAGGCCAAAGAGGACAGGTGCAGAGAAGGGGCCCATCTGGAGAGAAAAGCCCACGTCCCAGGTCTCACTGCAGGAGGACTACGGGCCACACTGTCCTCTCTGCTGTCCCCCACCTGGGCACACACACCTAGGCATGTTCCTCAATCCAAAGAGGCAGGGGCAGTGCCAAGGTCCTCCTTGTCATCATGGTCATTTTCCCAAGAGCTGTGCCTTCTTGCTAGAAATCTAGAATGCGCACGCAGAGGCTGGCTGCTTCTGATGGCCAGGATTCACAAGATGCCCCCCGAGCCAGAGCTCCTGGGGCGCCTGCTGACTGCATGTTCTCGTCTGCAGCCACAGGCGCTCGGGGTCCTCTGCTGGATTCCTGGCACTTGGCGCTATCTGTGTTCCTCTTACCTGTAGACTCTCCATACGAACTGCAGGTGGCTTAGACTGCCCTTCCTCCAGGTCTTCCCTGACCCAGTGAGGCTCCTGAGTAGTGAAAGGGCTACCCACCCTCCTGAAGCACATTCTCCCTAGGTTGTCACTGTCCTGGTCCCCTTAACCCGAGAATGACGGCAAGGTCTGTCCAGTCCCCTACTGCCACCGCAAGACCCAGCAGAATGGCCCAGAGCTGGGACGCAAGTAAGGCTTTCAAATGACAAGCATGTCAGATAATGAAGGAAAGATGGTGGACTGTGGGGCTAGGGGAGACTTCAGTGCAAACCCACCCTCCACCACTCCTGGTAGCAAACAGCTTGACCTTGCTGATCTGCCCATCCTGTGGCACAGAGGTGCCTTCTTCGTGTGACTGCTGGAAGGATGGAGCGAGGTGTGCGAGCTGTTCAGTCTCTAGCCAGGCACACTGGGCTGTGCAGAAGCACGCCGTCCTTCTGCCAACCAGGCCCCTGGGCCAGCATTCAGGCTGCTGCCCAGTGAGGGGGGCTGCCGGGCTGACCCCTATGGCTCCAGGCAGTAATTTCTCATGGACACTAGGCCTGGCTCAGCCTCTGTGCAAATCCCCCTCCACCGAGGAGCACCTCAGCCCCAGACCAAACCTCTCCGTCACGTGACTCCTACGCTAGCTGTTCCTTTAGACTTGGGCCAAAGGCCCAGAGAGCCCGCTAGTTAGAGGACTTCCTTGACCTTGCTCTGGACACGTGCAGGGACCGACATTCAGGGGTTTACAGACGCTCTGTCGCACACTCAGGTTGCTATGTGAAGGTGCCCGTCAAAGGAGCTGGTAAGATGCAGAACGAACACATACAGGTCTCTGGCTCATTCACCAAGCAGGGGGACGGCAGCCCTCGTCCTCTGGCAGTGCCCCGCAAAGAAGCCCCAGCTACCTGGCGCCCCTGCTACAGTTCTCCTGTAGGCCACATCTCAGAGGAGGCGCCATCTCTGGCACGTTTCTGTTGGCTCACACGCCAATGGCAGTTGCGTGTTTTCCCAAGAGGTCTCAATTATACAGACACAGATTTGGGGTTCATCTATAAAGGTTCCCATATCCAAGACAACCAGTTTCAGGGCAAGGCAACTGCCTGGCTCCCGAACTTGCACTGCTCCCCACTCCTGGCTCAATGTGGACACAGGCACACACAGGGAAGGTCAGGAGACACGTCTTCCCCAGCGCCTTCGGGAGCCTAGAAAACCTCATCAGCAAGGTGGGAATGTCAGCTTTTCAAAGAGAACGTCATGAAGCGTAAGCTGTTACAGGGCAGTCTTCCCCAAGGGTCTTCAGGGGGAAGCAGGCCAGGAGACGTGTCCGCAGGAGTTTCAGCAGTCACTGAGTGCTGAAGGTTACACTTGGCTGGATCCATTGGGAATATGAAATCTCATTCCTTCGCTGGCCAGAGGCGAAACTGGAGACCAGAGAGAGGAGGGGACTGGCCTAAAGCCACACAGTGGGTCGGTGGGGGAGCCAGGCCTGGAGGTCATGACCGTTATCCCCCAGGGCCAGTCTTGGCTTGACGATGCTTCAGATGGCTTCCAACCGACGCAGGGCTCAAATTCACCTCATTTAAGGGTGTCAAGAGAGGTCCCAAAAGGAGAACTGCAGACGAAAGCCCCCCTCTGCCCCCACACCCTCCTCGCCAGCCTCCGAAATTCTAGCTCCCACTCATTCGGGCATCTGCAGGGGAAGGCATGTGGGGCTCTCAAAGTGTCGGGTGGCGAAGTCGGAGGCCCCATCTCCCCTGGGGCAGGTGACAACACGGCCCACAAGAGGGAAACCTGAGGAGGAAGGGCCGCCGGGAACGGAATTCTCGAGGCAGCAGGAGCGAGGCCGGCCAGGACACGTGACCGCCTCGGGAGGACTCCCACAAGGACACTAAGGAGATGACACTCGGATCTCCGTGGTCCACTCTCCCCGGCCGTCTGGTGCTCCCGCGTCCCAAGAAGCAGACCCCTGAGAAGCCGGCCTAGGGCCAACCTCAGACAAGTCCCTCACTGAAAGCCGAGGCGGCCAATCAGCGTCGCGCGCAGCCCTCTCCCCGCCCCTCGCGGGGCCCGAGGCCAATCGGGCTCCGAGCCGCCCCGGGAACCCGGCCCGGTCCCGCCGAGGTGCGAGCATCCCCGGCGAGGGCGGCGGCCGCCCCGGGGTCCGCTCCCCCGCCTCACCTCCCAAGGACGGCAGAGGAGGGCCGGCCTGAGCACTGCCTTCGCAGCGCCACCAGCGGTGGCCGCCACCTTCAGCGCCATGACGAAAAGTGAGAGCCGCCGCAGCTCCCCGCGCGCTGGCACGGCTCTCGCGAGAGCTCACGGGGGCGCGAAGTCCCAGGAGCGGGCGCGCGCCCGGCACTGCGCACGCGCGCGGCCGCGCCGCTTTCCACGCCCCCTTCCGGCGCGCCGCCATCTTAGCGAGGCCAGCCAGCGGGGCCCCTGCTCCGGGGAGGGGACACGTCAGTGCCGCCAGCGGCGTCACCCGGCCCGCCCGGCCCGCCGGCATGTGATTGGATGCCGCGGCTGCTTACGCGTCGCGCTTCCTCGTCGGCCCCGCGTGTTCAAGGGAGCCTGCTCTTTTTCTCTCGGCAGAGAAGAGGTGATGGCGGCGCTGGCATCTCTCGGCGCCCTGGCGCTCCTCCTGCTATCCGACCTCTCCTGCTGCTCAGGTAGCGGCCTGGCAGGAGCTCGCTTCTGGCGAGCCTCTCTCCCCCGGCAGGTGGTGCGTGGGCGGAGGAGGGGTGCGGGCGAAGCGGGGGTCCGGGCCGGCCTCCGAGACGCAGGTGGCCGCGGGGCTCCACGACGACGGCCACCACGCACTCCTGCGTCACGCACATTTACCCAGCAGCCACGCTGCCGAGAGAAACAGCCAAATCTTGACCCCCTGTCTGCTTCCCAGAGGAATTACCCCAGAGCCTCCTCGTTCGCACGGTGCCCAGCCCCAGCGGGGAAGGTGACACACGGCCCTGCGCCCTGTCCCTGAGCTCCCAGTCCAAGGGGCAAGCGACGAGAAACTGGGTGGTGGAAGGGAGCCACCTAAGGGGGAGGACTAGCAAGGACTGGCCAGGCACAGGGGCTGTGAGCTGGGCGGACTGGATAGAAGCAAGCAGCCAGAATGCCAGGCCGGGCTCTTGACCTGTTTCCTCAGGCCCTGGTATAACCTGGCTCCTCACAGCCAGATCCCTTTAGCTCTGGAAAGATGTCTTAACAATGAGTGATAAGATTGAGTTCTGACTGACCAGTCGAGGCTGGAGCCAGCCCCTGGCCTGGACCTGGACTGGGCTGTTTTCTGTAGTCACACTACCTGCCCTACTGGAGCCCACCGTCCTCAGTGCCTGCAGTGGTCACCTGTCTGGCCTCCCACCTGGTACCCTTCTCACCTGCTCCTCAGGACGACCCCACGATAGCCAGTAATGTCTGGAAAGGACAACCTGCCATGAGACCCTGCAGTGCTTCACAGGGGGAAAAGCCAAGCGAAGCAGGGCATGGCTTCTGCAGGCCAGCCCCCGGCAACTGACCCTGAGAGCTTCCCGGGCATCTTCTCACTGCCCACACGCACACTTCTCCAGCTACCCTGGCCCAACACACGGCACCCTGCCTTCCCGGTAGCCCCTGGCGATGTGGCAATGGCTCAGGCACAATCCTTTTTCTCAAGACAGCCCCTTGCAAGCAGACTAGTTATGCTTCTGGATCCAGAACTTTTACCA
>RJWH01010280.1:0-17642 GCA_004363575.1 Solenodon paradoxus
GGTGGGGTGGAGGGACTGGAGGGAGGAGGAGGATCTGGAGGGAGTGGGAGGGGTGAGAAGAAAGGAGGTCAGTGGGGCTAGAAATCAGCACAGAAAAGGGAAGGAGGGAAGTGTGTGAAATCACTGACCTCACTTTGCCAGGAGAGCAGTCAGGGAGACCAGCTGCAGGTTGAGAGTGGTACAGAGATCTGCATGGTGGCCTGGTGGCTAGTGGTTAAGGCCACTGGGTGGGGGCTGCGTCCTCTTCTCTCCCTGGATGCAGTGTTCATATATCACATAGTATGTGATATAACATATTTGTATATTACCAATAATACATCATGCTGAATGCAGTGTTCACATGTAACACAGTATGTGATATCTATAACACATTTGTATTACATATAATATATATCATAAGCTGAATGCAGTGTTCATATGTAACTGTGTGATATGTGTGTGAGCATATATGTGACCACAGCAGCCATGGTCATGTGTGTCCCTGTGCATGCACGCCTGTGCATATGTATGCGTGCGGCTGTGCATTTGCAGCTGTGAGTGCATGTCTGTGCGTGTGTGGCTATGCGTCTGTGTGTGTGTGCGTGCCTGTGTGTATATATGTGTGCGGCTGTGAGAGTGCGGATGTGCGTCATACGTGCACGTGTGCCTCTGTGCATGCGAGTCTGTGCGTGCATGCAAGTGAACCATACCATGTGTCCATTCCCACAGTGGGGTGCGGGGAGGAGCTGTCCCCAGAAGTGCATGGTGCAAATGGCTCTCCCCGTTTTGCTGCACAGCGAGGGTGTCGGCTCCGGGATGTGGCCACCGAGGATCAGCCACCCGCGGGACTCTATCAATCACACTGAGATGGGCGTTCCATTCACTCCACAGGCACCAGTGAGTGCAGAAGGGCGGTGGGTAGATCCAGGCATGACCGGCACTGCGCTTTCATCACCCACATGATGTGAGGCCAAGTTCACAAGGTTGACAGAGGGTGTTCCCCCTGACAGCAGTTAGTGTATTGGGATATTAAATTCACTGTTTCTTTAGGTATTGCTTTTATACTAAAGACTTGCATTTACTTAAATGCATTGAGTAATTTCACCTCATCTTATATGTTCTAGATAAATAACATGTTTGACATGTTTGACAAAGTTAACATTTAGGACCTTTTCACCTTGGTAACAATGCATCTGTGCTCACACACATGCACATACTGCTGTTCAGTAACAATCTTGGAAAGCTTGCATTCAATCATTTTGCTAAGTATCTGCTTCTCTTCTTTGTTGGTGAATAATATTTGACAAATGGATTGTAATTTTTAATATATGCCATCTCATTCCAGAAACATAATTGACATGCTTATAAATAGCTATATGTATGTGCATGACAGCAGTAACTTCCACCCATCTTTGCTAACCGCTGTGCGTGTCCCTGTGAAGATCCACCAGGTCACGGTGCACTCAGTGCCCAGAAGTGCGGGGGACACCCGCTGCTGGCACCTGGCGCACCTGCCTGGAGCCCAGGTGAACTCTCGGGTGGGCCACAGGCCACGAGGACCTTTCCACGACATGGCAGCGTGTGGTTTTATAAGGCTGCCATTTGTGCAGGTGAAGCAAGTCAGCAGCATCCTTTGCATTTCAGATAGCCCTTCATAGTTAATCATCTTTTCAGGCAGACTCTGGGAGACATGCAACCCCACGTCTGCATTGGCGGTCAGTCTGGTGACGCTGTGGGAATCTAGACGCCATGTCCTGAGACAGCCGTGCTTTTGCGTCCAAACTTGTTTCTAGGTAAAGCTCAGGGTAACTTCCTCTAATTGTCCATGGTGCACAATACTACATATTGATTATATTGTGCTTGTCATGTTTTCCTTAAAAGATTATCAGCTGAAATAACCTGTACACAGAGTAAGTACTGCTTAATTGAAACAGTTGATAGAATAGTGACCGATAAATACATTGGGAAGTCAGTATCTTTAACAAGATGAAAATAATCCCATTTGTTCTTTCCTTTTTGCAACACCCTCTGCAGAATGCACCCATGTATGGCTATCCAACTGGGCTCTGTGGGTGTGAGTCTAAAGCTCTCCCTCTATAAATTCTCCATGAGCTGTCACCACCTTCTCGGCTTAAGGACGGGAATTCATGCTCATTGAAAAATGCACATTTCCCACTGAGCCTCGCAGTTTGGTTTCAGCCTCTGCAGAACGCTGGCACCTCTCCTTTCGGTATGTTTTCTCTTCCTTCTCTTTTGGCAACTTCCCATTCTTAGGGAGGCCATGCTGGCATCTTGGCTCCTCCCTGGCCTGACAGTGTAGAGCCTTTGTTGGGAGCAAAATCACCGCCTGGGGCCACTCCTGTTTGCTAACCATTTCTCTTACTGCTTCCCCTGTGTCCGGCCCTGGAACAGAGAAAAGTTGACTGAGCATTGGGTTACACATTTGTTCTCTGGGGAGAAAGAGGAAGCAGCTTCAGAGGGGTCTCTGGAGCGGGATGAAGATGCCACAGGTGAGACAGTCAGCCAGACATAGGAGCAGGGCCCTTGGAACCAGCCGCTTTCAAATACCCACCTGCTTACCTGCCAAACCATGGCTGTAGTTAATTCCCATTTCTTTCTTTTGGACGTTGAGCATTTTACCTTCCCACAAATAGGCGTGAGGCCAGCCCCTCAGTGGTCTGACTCACTGTAGGCCCCACAGTAGGCTCTGGACACAGTGGACATGAGCCCAGATTCCTCCCAATGGGATAACCAGTGGCTATGGTCTGCCACAGGTGCCCTCTGCCTTCCCTTTCTCCTGGCAGCGATCCTGCAGCTCCCCAGAGCCCTTGCCAAATGAAGCAAGTGGCGTGTTGAAGTCAGCCAGTGTCGACCACTCTTTGTGACTGCTGGGATTCCTCCCACACACAGCCCACCCCTGGCCTCACCCACACCCCACGGAGAAGTTATAATACAGCCTTTTAACATACCATTAGAAACTAAATTCCCTAACAACTTAATGTCAGCCCCAGCTTCTCACTGGCTAAGTTCTTTTTAAAACATAATGACTAACTTTTGGAATGCTGATTAAATACATAGTTCATTACAATATAGTGTTCATACATTTACCTCTGAAGTAATGGGTGTTAAATGAAGTCTTTTATCCTCTTTGGGTTGCTTTGATTCATGTTTGAGTCTGAATATGCACGTCTGAACAATGCCTCAGCCGCTCTGCACCACATGCTGGTGCTGTGGCTTCACAGAGGGGCCCAGGGCATGTGAAGCTCACGACAGTGCCCTGAGCACGTCACACAGGCTTCTGCAGCCAAGTGGCTATTTTTTCTACCCCTCACACCTTTCAAGCATTGGGAGCTGCAGACAATGGAATGAATTGCTTGTGTTTCATAGATTCCAGTGAAAAGCGCACATGTTGTCGATGTGATGTGCTAGCATGTTTACGGGAATGTGGTTTTGGGTGCCGGTTGGGTTTGTCATCAGGTCCCGGTCAACCCGGTTCTAGACAGCATTTCCATTCAGGAGTCCATGTGGACAATGTGCACCGGCACGTTACCCGGGAGGTAAGACCCGGCACAGTCTCCAGGCAGCACTTTGCTCCCTTAACCCTAATGGCAGGAGAAACGTGCACTTTGCAGATGATGATGGGACCCAGCGTGCAAGCTGTGGAAGTGGGGACTCAGCTTGGACTCTTTTCAGATACGTTCCTGTTCAAACCTGGAGGATGAGATGTGGTCTCGGGAATCCAGAGCCTTCCCCAAAGATGGCAGCCGGGGAGAGTTCACCAAGCCTGTAGTCGGCCTTGAATAGAGAGGTGGCTGGAAAGAGGTCTCCCTGGCTGAGGTGGGCCGCCAGAAGGTGGGTGCCAACCGTGTCGGTGAGCAGAGCACCACAACTGTTTGTAAGTTAGCACATGTGTGTGGCTTGTTGTTTAGGGATATCGCTTCTGCACAAAGGTGCAGGGAAAGCAGCTCTCTCCTGAGCGTGTTTTGGAAATGACCTGCTGTTGGCTTTTCACTGTGTGTGTTCTGGCTTGAGAGCGCATTCACTGCCAGCTTGCAGACTGGCATGTGCACACGGGGATGCCCTCTGGGTCTGTCGTGTGTCTGGTCCAGCGGCCGATGGACACCACTTTGCTGAGGTCCTGCTGCTTCCCGCACTGATAGCAGCCTGTGGCCTCAGAGAACACACGCTCCAGGCCACGGGCCTCCCGACCAACAGGCCCCTAGTAAAGGGGCATGGAGGGGCCAGGAAGAAGAGTCCAGGAAAGGCCTGGCCCCACCACCTGCCCACTCGCCCATCGGAACAGAGCTGCTGCGTGTGCAGGAGGGTGGTGGGGCAGAGGCCATGAAGTTCTGGATGCCTGCTGCTGCTCGGTATTTAAAAGGATGTGGTAAAGTCTCCTGCTGTTATGTTGAACTGTCTCGTGTTTTCTGTCAAGTTATGTTTTATAAAGGACTGTGGTGGTGTTTGTTAGGCCCATCTGAGAGCAAAGCCTTCTAGCTTTGTGTGCAGCGATGTTTTTATTTCACCTGCATTATACTTTCTGGATAATGTAATTCCTCTTTCTGCTGGCCTCTGATAACAAACAGCCCTGTCTTCAGAGTATTCACTTCCAAGGGATGTCTTGTTTTTTCTTGTGTTTTTAAAATGTTTTCTCTTCAACTTTGGCTTTTTCATCATGTAAACTGATTCATCAGATGTGCATCTCTTGGTGTCATTCTCTGCATATTTGTTGAACTTTGGAGTGTGTAGCATTTTCATCATATGTAAGAACACAGCCTCTCCACCACCATCACTGCGTGGGGAAACCAAGTGTGCGTGCCTTCCTCCCTACCTCCCTTCCTCCCTTCTTTCCTCCCTTCCACCTTCCCTTCTTCCCCTCTTTCCTTCCTTCCTTCCTCTCTTCCTCCCTCCTTCCCATCTTTCCTTCCACCCTTCCTCCCTTCTTTCCATCTTTCCTTCCTTCCTCCCTTCTTTCCTCTCTTCCTCACTTCTTCCCATCTTTCCTTCCTCCCTTCCTTCCTTCCTTTCTTATTTCCATCTACCTTCCTCCCTTCCTCCCTTTGTTCCATCTTTCCTTCATCCCTTCCTCCCTGCTTCCCTTCCTCCCTTCCTCCTTTCTTCCCATCTTTCCATCTTCACTTCCTTCCTTCTTACTTTCTGTCTCCTTCCTTCTTTTCTCCCTCCCTTCCTCTCTTCTTCCTTCTTTTCTCTCTTATAAAGGAAGATGCAGGTAGAAATGAAGGCAAACAGACAGGCAAGAAGAAAGGGGAGGAAGCAGCATTTTGCCTGTTTTTTATCTACTTGGTCACACTTTCTGTCTCCCCCGAACCTAGGATGTAAACCCAGGTGTGTGTGGTCTGCGTTCCTTTGGAGCAATGGACCCAACCGTTGCTTTCCCAACTCTGCTACGTGTGCATTTATTTAAATGCACCTTGCTCGCTATTTCCCACACTTTCAGTAACAGCGTGTGCGACCTTACAGGCTGCTGTCCTGCATCCTCCTCATGGGCTGGCCATCTCCTGTTCTCTGTCCTCAGAGTCCAAGTCCCAGAAATGTTGTGTGTGGACACCCTTTAAAATCAGAGTCAAATGGCGAGGCTCAGGAGGACCATGCACCCAGGGCCGGCTCCCTGGCAGCTTCCCCAGGGGCCCCCATTTCCTCCCAGGCCCCCCGCCACCTCCCCAAGTGTCCACACTTCCCCCCAGGTACCTCAAACTCCTCCCCAGGGCCCTCAAACCCTCGCAGTTGCCCCCAGTTCCTCTATGGGCAGCCCCCACTTCACCTCCAGGCACCCCCCTCTGCTTTTCACTGGGCAAGGCTTGTACAGCAAAGCCCCAGGTCTATTGGCTGCGTCCCGCAACAGGTGCACAAGGTGGCTTGCAAGTGGATGGGGCCGGTAAGCCTCTAGGCTGAGCACCCCAGGGCTGCGCTGCTGTCCTGAGACCACAGTTCTAAGTCAGTCCTCTCCAAGGGCACTGGGTGCCCAACCACATGGGTCAGCAGGGCATCCTATCCCTGAGCTGGGGGGCACAGCCAAGTCTGGGGGCAGGAACCCCCGGACTGCGGGTGGCATGATCAGCACTGGCTGAGGAGAAATGCTCTCTCAGTGGCCCATCGACGCATTGATCTCCAGTCACCACAGAGCCCGGCTTGACTGGCACCTCCTATTTACATTTAATGATCATGTGCTGCTTATTTTAATTTATTTTCCTAGACTAATCATTTGGCTTATCAAATAGTCTGAGGTTGACTCCTGGCCAATATTCAACAGTATTATTTTTAGTTCAGATTATAAAACCAGGTATTTCAGCAAAATGAAAAATCAGACAGCTGCATAATCATATCCATAGCACAAATAGATATGTACACAGTATGTCCATAGACATAAAGTATTTGGAATGTCTACATCCACAAATGCTTCCCAATTTAAGCAGTGAAATGCAAAAATTGTATCTATCTTGGCAAAATGCATGAGAAATCTGCAATGAAAACAGAATAGAGGACTAAAATTGTAATTAAATTTTAATTTAAGGAATCCTAATATATAAAGGTTGAATGCATACGTTAGTTAAGATCTGGTTAACCAGTTGATAAAAGGATCTTTGTCTTTTAAAATACTCCTAACAAGGTGGGTTTTAATGTTGATCTCAAATGCATGTGGCTATTCCCGTTATGAATGGATGATCTCCCTCTCTCCCTATCCCTATGTCTCTCTCCCCAGTCCTTTCTCTCTCTTGTTCTCTTTCTCTCAGCAGCATAAATTTTCATTTGTTTAGCTTAGATATCTGTTTTTCTCTTTTCTTACAGGTAGACAAATTCCTCTTCCTTTCAGTTCATCGAAGAACTTACTTCTGGAAATGAGCATTAGCCCGAGTGAATGTTATTTCAGCCCAAACCTGAGGTGAATCGGGTCAGCCCTGTGACACACTGATAACACTTTGACCCCTCTTTTCCTTAGAAAAAATTTCATGGATTCCAGCTGTGACATTCATTGGGGTCTGTTACAAGCAAAGGCAGAATGCACAAAGGGCACTAAATAAGAATTGCTGGGAAAGCACTTTCACCTAGTGCAGTTTACATGATGGAGAAGAGGAGGAAAGATGGCCTTAGTCATAATCATGATAGACTTTGAAACAAGCACTAAACACAGTAATACAAGCAGCAAATTTTGCAGTCAAATAAAATCACCAGCACAACTAGCTGAAGGAAACTAATGAACCGCGGCGCATCCCCGGAATGATGACATGCTATCTGCATTGACTGGGAGCCCAGTGAGGACTTCAGTCACCTGGAGTTCCTGGGAAATATCTCTCATTAGAAAATCCCTTTGAAAGTCCCTAAAATATTGTATAATGTATGAGGTACAGGTGTTTTAAATTGCTTTGCTGATCTTACAGATATACAGACTGCCCAGAAGCTGGCAGCAGAAAAGAGAACCGCATTCCCAGCATAAGACCCAGAGCTCGGCCCCTGGCTGGTAGCACATGTATTCATACACAGCAGTGCACACACATGTGCAAACGCACACCTGTGGGCACCCACAACCTTGCACGCACCCATACACACACCTGTGCACACAGCCGTGCACACATACACCCATGTACAAACCCATGTGCACCCATACCCATGCACACACCCGTGTTCATGCACACACCCGTGCACACGCAATGCACCCATGCACACTTAACATCCGTGCGCACACGTACCCATGTGCACATACACACCTGTGCACACACATGCCCCACTTGTACACATAACACCCATGCACACACACTCCATACACACCCATGTGCACACATGCACATGTGCGCACATACCCATGAGCACTCACCCGTGCAAAGGCACCCAACCATGCATGCACACACACGCACCCATGCGCACCTGCACCCATGGACATGAACACACCCACGCACACACGCCGGTGCACACTTGCTTGTGAACACCTGCACACACCCACACACACGTACTCACACAAACATGTACACACCTGTGCACAAACACCTGTGAGCACACACACACCTGTGCACTCACACATACCCGTGCACACACAATGGACACGCTCCTGGGTGTGTCTGGTGTGAACCCCTATGTGAACCTGTTAAGTTCAACTTTGAGGACAACGTAATCGTTTAAGGAGAAAACCCAGTTCCCATGGGAATGACCAAGTAAGGCGTATGGATGAAAGATCAATATACAAACTGTATGAAACCCCTGCATAGCAATGAACAGCTGGAAGTTGAAATAAAATATTACTGCAAAGACACCAAACTGAAGGCAGCCATAGCAGGGATTAGACCAATGTGTCATCTCTGTGAGCTTACAAAAGGCTTCTGAAATTATGAGAGGTTTAAGTAAGTGAGGGGTATACTATTCATGCATCAGAAGATTTAATGGAGTTAAGGTGTCAGTCAAGCTCAGTTTGGCTTGTAGATTTAAAACATTTCCAATCAACATTTCTTGCAGATTTTTCATAGAAACTGATGAGCTGATTCTAAAATCTATATGGAAATACATGAGACCGAGGATAGCCAAGTAACTCACAAAGAAGAAAGTTGCAATGGCAACATTCACTAACTTCAAGTCTCATTATTAAGCTACTTTAATTAAGACCATGCAGCCTTTCTGTCAAATAGAGAAATAATCAGTGGACCAGAATACTTGCACCATGTACAAAAAGCTAACTCAAAATGAGTCATAGACCTAAATTTAAAACCTAACACGCCTAAGCTTCTAGAAGAAAGCAGAGGAGAAATCCTTTGTGTGTGGCATTGGGCAAAAAATGTGGAGAGACTGCAGTAAAAGCATGACCCAGAGAAGAAAAATCACCAGCTGCAATGGGCCCCTTCAAATTTAAGAGCTCTTGTCTTTGAAAAATCATGCTAAGAAAATTAAAAGTACTATCTACCAATTGGGAGAAAAATTTGCATAGCATATATGATAATTTTGGTCTAGAAATATCAAGAATCTTGGAAACCCAATAATAGGTAAACAAATAAGCCAGTTTTGAAAATGGGTAAAGGGTTGAATAGATGTCAGACAAGGAGTTGACAGGAAACACAGGAAATCTATCACCCGTGTTTAGGGGTGAAATGCAGGAGATGCCACCTCACACCCGATAGGAGGCCTCGGGGAGAAGGACCACCTGCATGTTGATGAGGCTGTGGGGTTCCCTTCCCAAAGGGAGGGGTGTGGAGTTGTGTCCCCTTTGGAAAACGGGGTGACAGCTGCTTAAGAATGTGAAGCTTCCCGCCTGTTGTCCAACTCGTGTTCTCTGCCCGAATACTGACCTGCGACGGGCGGTCCACTTGTCCAAGTCAGCTGCAGATCATGCACATGGGCACGTCAAGACAAGGGCAAAGGGACCATCGCTCTGTTGCTGCTCAAGCAGTAGCTGTGTGTTTGGCTCCCTGCAGCAACACAGATATACTGTCTTTGTTCCAAAGGACAGAAGCCTCCATGCACGGCATGGGGCCAGCTTGAAGGTGGGAGACCCCTGCTCTCACCACCTGCAGAAGCGCTGCTTCCCCTCGGGACCTGTCGATGGTGGTGCAAAGGGCAGTGAGGACCACCTTCCTCCTGGGTCCCATGAACCACTGTGCAGAACTCCTCCGTGTGCATGATGCTCGTGTGCATTGCTGGGGCTTTGGACATGGGCTTCTCTAAAGGCCATCATTTTGCTCACTGCAAACTGCGCAGCCCCATGTAAATAAAACTCTGGGAAGTGCAAATGAATCTTCCTTGGTAAGAAGCAGATCAGTGCCCATGGGAGGAGCAGTGGGGATCGGTGAGAAGGACATCATTTGGAAGCGATTGGATGTTCCGACCAACTGAAGTGAGGCTTCCAGCGTGGACAGTGGTCAAAACCCAACAGAGTGACCAATTCCAAAATGTGCCTCATGTGCTCTGACAGCTCAGCGTGTAAACTAACGCATCTGTGCGACATCATATCAGGAGTCAGCATCCTCACTCAACAGGAAAAAAGATACAGGACTCAGACTGCTTGGAATAAAGAGCCGGTCAGTTAAAGCTGAGTGACAACACAGCAAGAAGGTAAGATGTAAAAGCGGACAAAGTTGAAAAGAGAACTAGGAACTTCCACAGAGCCCGAGGAGGCTCACTTGGGGAGACAGCAGGCATCCAGAGGCTGAGGCATGCGGCTGCCTGGGTCAAGTCCAATGTGCTACCATTTGGATGTCCAGGGGCAAAGCTTAGGTTCGCACAGCACATGGAGGCCATGGAAGACAGGGAAAGACGTGTTTGAATAGACTACGGAAACCCAGGGTACTAGTCCCAGTCAGAGGGTCCCCGAAAGTGCCGACCACAGGGCCGAGCATGCTTGAGCTCCCAGGAAGCCATGTCACCTGAGGGTCAAAGGGTGAGACAGAGAGCGAAGATGTCTGACTCTGAGAGGATTTCCTCGGAGACCCTGATGTGGGAACGGCTGAGGAATCACTTCTGGGGAAGAGGAAGAAAGGTGAGCGGGGGAGCAATGTGTGCAAACAGAAGTCAGGTTGTATTTCTGCCTTGCGTGGTGGCCAGGTGGTCCCTGAGGCATGGAGCCTCCAGCGAGGCAGAACCAGGTACCGGGATGGGCTCACGGAAGGAAGGTGCTGGCAGGAAACAAGGAGCCATTCAGGAGGGGAGGAAAGGCCATCACTTCTGCTAAGCATGAACTCTGGAAAATGATCACTGTTAATTCTAGTCTACTAAGAGATTATTCATTTTAAGGGTAGAAGAAGGAAAAAGGACCAATGGGACATTTCCCCCAAAGGTGAGCAGGAAAAACCGCGGCACAGCAGACAGGGAGTGCTGGACTGTGACCGAAGCCTGGATCGCAACATGGTGAGAATGGGCAGACCTGTATAACCGCCTATCCTCAAAATAAAACAAAACAGCTGATGCTATGCAGTTTAAATTAGATGAGCAGCATGGTGTTGGGTGATAACCAGCTATTAAACAAACATTCGTGCATCTGTCCCGACACAAACACATGATTAAACCCAGAGATAAGGAGAGAAGACAGCTGTCCTAAGGATGTCCCCAAACAACCATGTAGATGCTGTGCTCACAGAAGCGGCAGTCTGCCCTGTGTGCACCTTCTCGGTGATGTGCTGTGTGCAGAGGGGAGCTGTGACTCATCAGACAGACCAGACCAGTGGTGGCTTGGCTCTGAAGGTCACACTGGTGATAATGGGACAGTGACAAGCTGCACCTGGACAGCGGAATGAAATGTCACCCTCTGCCCAGGCCCATGGACCCACCATGGAAAGGAGCAGTGGGTCAGCCCTGGCAAGGGGCACCATTGCCGGCAGACCAGAGCTGAAGACCATCAAGGTCATCAGAACTGGGGCGGCCTGATGTCTTCCATCGCCGCCCGAGTTGGCGAGGAGACATGATGATGACAGTGGTGTGTGTCCTGTATGGGTTCCTGGGACACCCACAGGGCTCTAAAAGCCCTTTAGTAAAGAGGAGGAAACCCGACCCAACGATGTGCCTGTGTTGGCACGTGGGTTTGACAGGTGTCTCGTGGTCACATAAAGTTTCATGATAAAGGGAAGAATGGTTGGGACATCGGCTCTCCTCAGGCCCGCATTTGAATCTAAACCCTTCTCTCAGCTGGTCTGTTAGAGACTCCTGAACAGCAATGGACTGTCCCTTTTCACCTCATTGTTGGGTCACCTGAGAGCACCCCAAACTCCAGATATTTCTAGGACCTTCTGGGAGAAGTAGGTGACTCCATGTGTTCTCTTCCATGGATTTGGTCGGGAGAGTGAATTGCTCAGAGTCTCTGCTTAGTCGTTTTAACAACGGCCAACAAATTATCAAATTTGGTACACAACATTGCTCTCTGGTGGGCGTTCTCAACCTGCGGCCATCTGCAGATGAATTTTCCCAGCATAGTTTTAAGCACCTTGGGAATCAGAGTTTATAATGAGAGTGCTGATGCCACCTGTATGGGAGCAGGTGAATGTGCATAATAATTTACAATGTCAGGCCACACTCTGATTGTTTTCTGTGTGTACCAGGCTATGCACAAATAGGGGAGGACGGGACTGCAGTGAATTATTGTGTAATTAATCATTTGACCATGAAGGATTCATTTACTAATTAAAAACGCGAAGAGTAAGTTGAAATAACCAGTGACTACTAAATCACACCATCCAGCGCGTCTGCCCATCATAATAAATCATAGAGCACCCATCAGAATGGCACGTGCTGGGTGCCTGGACACCACCACTGCACGGGTGCAACCACTGGGCAGAACCTTTGCGGGGTGGGATGACTCACCTCACAGGGGTGGAAACTTACCGACTCTGGCCCTCTGCACACTGGGCTGTAGCTGCAGCCTCTAAAGACAAGGGGCCAAAGACAGGTTCACCTGCAGTAAAATGAGTGAAGGGACGTGGCCCTTTTGAGCCAGCACTTGGACCAGAGACGCTTCCCCACACTTGGAGGGGATAGAGACGGGAGCAGGGGAGGTGTGCTGGCTTCCCAACCCTAGGAGTGCAGTGTGCTGTCCTGGCCCCACTGCGGCTGATAGGGCCAGGCCGGAAGGGGCCTGCTGGGCCACGGGCACTTGGAGTCTGTATGCAGCGGGGCACGTGTGGCACTTTAGCAGATGCTTCTCTGCTCTCCAGACAAGATGGCATCTGTCACCACCTGCTGGACAGAGGAGGATGAGCGCCCCCACAGGAGGGGCACTGTCTCAGGAGCTGGGGTGGACCAGAGGAATGGGACCCACCTCTCAGTCTGTTAATCATAGGAAGGGGGCAGGAAAGAGTCCCCAGAAACAGATGTAGGTGGAGAGATGATAGATGATGGAGGAGAGATGATGAATAGATGGGAGGTCCAGTTCTGTCAGCATTGCTGCTTCCGGCAGACCCAGCACCAGGACATTTCTCGAGACTGAAAGTCATCAAGGTCAGACTGGGGTTGGGGTGCCAGGCATTACTATGGGCATGCAGCCTGCTCCTCAGTGTGGGTGCTACCTGGAGATACTGCAGGCTCACACTCCACTCCCTGTGGTCACGTCGCCCCAGAGTGTGACTTGTATATGAAAAACTGAAATCAGATTCGTAAAATGCCTTTAAGTGTAAGTGTGCTGTTATCCCTCAATCTGCTTCTGGTGCTCTGCCATCTGGGTGCCACCCCGCAGGCCACAGTCCAGACTGAGTCCAGGCCTGGAGCTGTCATGCGCCCATGCTGAGAGGGTCTACAGGCAGCCTGTTGAAGCGCTGACATGGTACCTGAACACTGTAGGCCTCCCTGGATGTCGTCCATTGTGAGTCACTTGTCTTCACCAGGTGCCGATTTGTGCCCCTGCTGGCCGCTGCGAACAGTGTCCCCCTGGCCAACTCTGAGCGATGCCTTGGAGGCTTGTCAGCAGTAGGGGTTTCATGTAACAACATAACCACTTGTTACCACTTCTGTGAGGGTATGCATGATTTTTAGTGCACATAAACTGCCCGTTTATCATGTGCACTTGAATTCAGTTCAACTCCGGAGCCTTGAGGGTGGGGAGAGTCCGTGGTGCTTCAGGCCCTGGGCACTCCCGGACATGTCTCGGCCGATGGGCATCTCACCAATAGATGAAAGGGTATAACATTTCTTTTAAATGTGCTGCTTCAATACTATGTGCTTTGGCCCCTTGTCTTTAGAGGCTGCGGCTACAGCCCAGTGTGCAGAGGGCCAGAGTGGGTAAGTTTCCACCCTGTGAGGTGAGTCATCCCACCCCGCAAAGGTTCTGCCCAGTGGTTGCACCTGTGCAGTGGTGGTGTCCAGGCACCCAGCACGTGCCATTCTGATGGGTGCTCTATGATTTATTATGATGGGCAGACGCGCTGGATGGTGTGATTTAGTAGTCACTGGTTATTTCAACTTACTCTTCGCGTTTTTAATTAGTAAATGAATCCCTCATGGTCAAATGATTAATTACACAATAATTCACTGCAGTCCCGTCCTCCCCTATTTGTGCATAGCCTGGTGCGCACAGAAAACAATCAGAGTGTGGCCTGACATTGTAAATTATTATGCGCATTCACCTGCTCCCATACAGGTGGCATCAGCACTCTCATTATAAACTCTGATTCCCAAGGTGCTTAAAACTATGCTGGCAAAAAACTATGCTAGGTTTTTGCAACATGCTTGCTCACACAGAAAGTTCCACAAGTATTAAGAGATTAAACAAAACATCTCACTCATGCAGCTGCTGTCGCCTTCATTTTTTCGAAGATCTGCTTTTGTTACATGATCATCTAAAACCATTTGAAAAACTGGGATCATGTTTTAATGGTTAAAGCAAAAGAGAAACATGTTCAGAAGTAAGACTGCCTGAACCATTGGGGTCTGGGTGCCACTCTGTTCTCTGGCACAGATCTTCAGGAGGTGGCTGTCGGAAGCATTAAGGACACAATGACAGGTTTCAGGTCCCATGGCCTGCGCTCCACTGCTGCTTCATTTACTTATCAAAGCTCCTTCCATGGCCTTTTAAGTGAAATGCTGTTCTCCTCACTTCCTCAGAGATGAGAATTCCAAACGGCCCATTGTGGACTCCTTTCTTCACTTTGTGTCAGTGCCAGGATCGTCTGTTGCAAAGAACAAGAAAGTAAAATAACCTCGTCACTTCTGTGAGCACGGTCCAGGGCGAATCCGGAGCAGGTAAGGCTGTGGCTTTCCGTGTTCTACAGAGCATCTTACATTCCCTGGCCAGATGCAAAGACTTGTTGAGCTAGTGACTTCAGAGCAGTGCCTGTAACCACCAGACATGTACCGCTTCACCGCGGTGACATCAGACCTCTATTCCGAGACTTTATCCTTGGATGTCATGGAGAAAACACTACTTTCCTTTTTTGCTGTAGTCTAGCACACATTTGTATGCTACAAAATCAGAATCTTCAGCAACTTGGAGGTTTTGAACTTTATATTTCACTCTCTTGTTCTTAGAGGATTCAGGGGAGGGTAAAGTAATCAAAAGTGACATATCGCCACTCCTACCTGTCCTTGCTGTCTGCCCCCAGTGGAAAGTGTGGCCATTACTGTGGAGGTGTGCTCTTGGATATGTCAGCAGACATAAAGTGGCTGCTCATTTGTTCCTACACAGTCGGGACTCTTTTACCTTCTTCAGCTTTTGACAAACACAGCATTGTCAGCAGCTCCAAAGCTTGTCACCTACACTAACTGTGGTCACACTGAAGACATCAAAACCACAACCCATGGGATGGCTGCAGCCAGCCCCACCTGCCATCTCCACCACCACTGCCACTACTAAACCGCTTGACCCCAGTCTTCCCTGGTGGTCGTATGCTCTCTCCAGACCCAGCACAATGAGCTTGTGAGTTTCATACATACTTAGCTTTCACTATGAAGTCTCACTGCCTATGAAGTGACTCTGCTCTCACTCAGTCTGTTGGATTTGGTCTAATTTGAAAAACAAAATGTGTAGCCTGCCCTTCTCAGCTCTGGAATTAATGTTTGTGCTTATTGTGAATCCCAGCAACACGTCTGTTGCACAATGGCTGTAAATGAAAGCTATCCAGTCCCTGACAATATCCTGTGACACTTTCTGAAATTTTCTTAAAGAACTTTGAAGTAATTCTGCTAATCCAAACAACAGCCAGTCCAATTACTCAATGTAGCAGATATGGGCATTTCAAGGTTTGTGTGGAAACCTGCCCGGTTTTGTGAAAGGCTAAATTACAGATTTGGGGGGTTATTTTTATAAAAAGAAGCAAGACATGTCTTTCTGGGCATGTACAGCCTGTGACATGCACCCCCTCAGTTCATTTATGCCAACACACACACACACCCATGCTTTCTAGTAAAAGTCAGGCATCACCAAGCATGATACGTGTTCAAACTTATCAAAAGTAGTTGCTGGCGTGTCTTCTTGACCTAGTTAGGAGGAAGCAACCTCTGACGAGTCAGGCAACTGATGCCCGTCAGGGTGTTTAACCGGAAGTTTGAATCGTATGCAAACCCCAGCACTGGGCATGCATGCGCACCGCGTTTGCACAGGTAAATTGTATGTTTAGATGAGGTCATGGAACTTGGCTCTTCCATTTGCATCTCTGAAAGAGCCAAGAGTTCACAGAGGAATTGTTTAATAGTTATCTGCCATCCCTACTTGTCTTCAAATATTGTGATTTAGATAGAGCTCGGATGCATGAGAACAGCTTGTCCCTGGAGCGTTTTTCGGAATATAAATTAAGTGATATTATAACAGAAGCCCTCTCTTAGCTCAGAGTAATGAATATGAACCATCATGTACTCCTGACCAAGGTCATCATATGAGAATGAATTACTCTATTAAATCTCTTTTAAGTAGCAATAGTGATAATAATGAAGAGATTTGATGTAATACTGATAATATTATTCATGCAAAAATAGCATACTTTATCTTGTTACAGCAATTAAACTCTGCTCAGAGGATATTTCACACCATAGAAATATGATGCTTGCAAGCGTTTATTGTATGATGCTGAATACATCACATTAGCCAGTAATGCAGATAATCTGATAGAAATCAAAAAGCTGATTTGTATGCTATGCTAATTCAGGATTGTCTTCTGGGCCCTAGGAACTATGCCAAAGCTGCCTAAGACTGCAGCAAGCTTCATTGGGGATATTAGATTAAATCCAATCCTTTTGCTTACAATTCGATCAGAGAAATCACACTCACCATTTTTCTGTGTATACCCTTTTTAGCTGCTAAGAAGCCTGGAATATTGCAGGGTAAGCCTAAGGAATTGTTGATGGCCTCCCAGACAAATGTAAGCTTTGTTGCCAGCCATAGATTGTCTTATCCCAATCATGTCAGTCTGAAACACAACGATCGTGATCTTATTCTTAGTACCATATGACAACTAACTCCCACACTGAGAAGTGTGGAGAGAAGGCACACAGCAAATTTTTCAGACTGCCACCTGCCACTCCGTGGGGGTGAATGTCGGCAAACCAGCCGTGCACCCCACGAGAAAAACCCTAAACCAAGTGAGCTGATTCCTGGGCATGGGCTTTCCTTCGAAAATGTCTTGGAACAAGATAGCGCTGATGTTTGTGCAGTGAGGGGCCCGTGCCATGATGCAGACACTGTAAGATGGTGAGGTTTACCTTCCGGGAGCCTTATCACAGTAAAACAAGGAAGCAGAGACTGAGGGGTCATTGTTGCGACCCTCCCCATGACACAGCCTGGCCTGGCCACCGCATATGGCCCCTCAGCAGTGGGGCCAGGCCTCCCAGTGCAGAGCCCCTGTCTCCCTTCCCAGACAGGCTCAACGCTCTGGGCCAGCTTCTCTGTTGCCTCCCTCCACTCTGTCTTCTTGGTGATAGTTTTAGACTTGGCCCAGGTGTCACAGTTTCCATCATAAATGTGCGCAGCCTGCTGACCTGGAGGTTTTCTCCACCTGGCACAGTCCACACACACCCAGTGTCACAGCTTAAAACCTGGGATGGGCAACAACCCAGATCGCACTGCTTCTAACCATAAAATAAGGAGCCTCTTCCTCCTGCTCCTGCTTGCCCACCACCTTCATCCCTGTTGGCACCTTTCCCTGAAAACAGAGGAGTATGGCGTTATCACACAGTCAGGTCATTCCTGTGATCTGGGAGAAAATGAGTATCTTTAAAATCTTGCAGACACATCACACTGGGGAGATTTTCATTAG
>RJWH01010281.1:0-17628 GCA_004363575.1 Solenodon paradoxus
TCTTTTACCCCACCACCCTGCTCTTTCCAGCTTGTCCCTCCCACTGGGTCCCCATCTGGCAATTCACACCTATGCCCATTTCTTGCCCATTTCACACCTACAGCGTTGCCAGAAGAGGACTGGGACCTTGCCACATCTGCCTCTTCCAGTCCCAATCAGGCATGTCTGGTGTTGCTGCCCGTGGGAATTGCTATGTTTCAAATGACAGACTGGAACTACTTTTCCTGTATTCATTGGTCCCTTGTGGATTTAAAAATTAATCCCCACAATTTCTCTTTTCCCAAGAACTCATATGTTTCACCAAGACATTCAGGTGTTGCTCTAGTCTTTATACCTCACATTCCACTATAATTAGATCATATTAACTGCCTGTCTGGTGCAGTATCTCCTTTTCATTGCTAATATTGTATTTTTTCCCTTTATTTTCAATTTCATCAGATTGTCCAGGGGCTAATCTTTATAAGAGATTGACAGGAAGGCTTTTAAAATTTATACTCCCTAACTTTTTATTTATGCTTTAAAATTCTTTTATTTTTGTTAATTGCCACTTCTTGATTTTGTTTTGTGTTTTATTTTCATGTTTCCTTGATGCTGTTGCTCTTTGTCTAATTTCTTGAGTCAAATTCCTAACCCAATTATTTTTGTTTTTCCAGTCCTTTTTGTGTTAAAAAAGGATTCAGGCTATACACTTCTAAATGCAGCTGTATCTCAAAAACTCTGATATGAAAGGTACAATTTCAGAATTGATTTCTCACTTTCATTCTAGCAGTTGAGGTAAGTTGCTGAGTTTCTAACTAGTTAAGGAAGTTTGGTTGTCTTTTCCCTTTTTTTGTAATTATGGTTTTGCTATGATCAGATAATGTAGCCTATTGAATCTGAACTTGTAAACATTACTCAAGATTTTTCTTTGTATCCCACTCAGTTGAATTTTATAAAATGTTCATGGATATAAAAACAAAACTACATTCTCAGTTAAGTGCAAATCACTTACTAGAACTTTTAAATCTACTGTGGATGATTGAAGTTTATTTACTCTGATTTTTGTCTTTGTTTATTTTGACATATTAAAAAAAGAGAATAAATATAATATCTTAAACAAATTTTTCCTTGTGGAGCTGTAATTGTTTTTGTGGGGAAGGAGTCTAAAGTGTATAGCTAAGGCCCATTTTGCACAGTGCGATTGTGTATTTTCCTTGTTTTGTGTCAAGTGCTTTTGACCTTGAATTTACTTTGATAAGTATATCATCACTGCTGCTTTTATTTTGCTGTCACTTACCTGGTATTTCTGCCTAAGCCTTTATTTCACATTTTTCTTTAAGATACACTCTTTGTAACTGTATATAGGTATATATTTTGCCACAATTTCACATTTTTGCCTTGAAATTCAATTCATTAAAATTTGTGTAATTATGATAACTATACAAGGTATTTGTGTAACTAATACCTTTTTAGTATTATATTACGATTATTAATGGTTTTACTATTTCCTAAATACGGCTTTTATCTCTCTTTTTCTTAATAGCTTAATGAAGTGTTTGTTCCTTTTTGTCCCTTACCCTTCCCACATAAATTTGGACATCTTTATATTTACTAATGGTCCAGTTACACAATTTTTCACTTTTGACAGGTGTGATTTAATTGACATTTTATCTGTTATTTGATCAGACTAGAATTAGATCTTTCTTTGTAGAGAAAGATTCTCTGGTCTCCATATTTGCCTCAAAAAGAACAATAGCATTAACTTCTGAACTTTTGTAGAAAATGTAAACTTTATTTGAAGACTTTGAAGACTGTATTTTTCTTAAGTTGAATCAATTTTGCTTCAAGAAAGTTTGACATTTCAATTAAAAATCCCTGCTGTTTCACAATTTGACTATATGAGTGTGCACCCAAGGGAGAGTATTTTACTGCAACAAATATTGCTAACCATTGTTTTGATCTCTAATTTGGAGATCTATATTCTAATTTAGTGTTCATTTATTTTGTGTTTTTTCTCAAATAAAGTCAATTGGTGGGTTGATATTCAAATTATTTCATGTCTGAAGCTGTCATTATTTTGCCTTAACTGAAAAAGGGTATCTTAGGGAAGGGTATAGACTTTCTCCATTGGAGCCCATATTTCTCCAACCTTTGTGGGAAGTAGCTTCTAAGATGGCTCCCAATGATCCCAGCCTCCTGGTATTCATGGCCTTGTGTAATCCCCTCCATCTGAGTAATTTGTTTCTAAACAATAGCAATGCTTAATATTGAGGAAAGGCCAACTTTAAAATTAGATTACAAGAGATGGTGGTCTTTGTATTGCTAACAGTCTCTCCACCTTGTTGGTTTTAGTGAAGCAACTTGCCATACTGGGGAGGTCTGTGTAACAGGGAGCTGAGGGTGGCCTCCAGCCATCAGTTAGTAAGACACTGAGGCTCTGAGTAATTATCATAGGTACAAATGAATCTTATATCAACAGGAATGGGGCTGACATGAAGATGTAGTTGAGAAGCTTATATTCAGGATAATAATTTTCTACTTGGAAAAGTGGTATTGTTTTTACAACATGCCATGTAAAATTAGCTTGATAAAATATCAATGATCAAGAATTTACAGAAAAATTCTAACTTCTGTATTTGCAAGAGAGGTGTGGGTTGGCAGCCTGGTCTTTTGGAAGAGTGCTGGAAGAGGTGTGAGAACACTCATGTTTATTTAAAGGAGGCATGAGTTAGAAAAATTTGAGAAAAAAAGATTTAGATGAAAGAGGGAGCATGTTACCTTACAGATCTTAACATATCCATTCATTCCTTCAACATTGTTTAAATTGAGCAAATATTAACATGTAAAGCACTGTGAAAGATAAGTAGACGTTTAAGACGATCCTTGCTTTAAAGTCCTATGAGAGTTAGCTTTGGTAATAACTGCTAGTTGAAAGTAATGGAAGGATTCATGGGGAATTTATCATTTAAGAAAAGAAATGAAGAATTATACAGAAATATCAAGGCACAAATGTAATAATCACAGTCACCATTTAATGAGTGCCTAAGTACTGTGAACTAAGTACTGTGCTAGGTACTTTACAAATGATGTGACTAATTCTAAGAAGAAAAAATTCTGTAAAACGTAAATATTGCAAAGCACTATTTTCAGTTGAAAGAAATCATCTTTTAGATGAGATAACTTGCCCAAGGTCACACTGCAGCGTGACCGAGTCAGGGATTTCCTGGCTCTGACTGGCGTGCTTTGCGCAAGAAGTCTAAAACTACCGTAGGGTCCTCCTCCAAGTCACTCCAAGTAATATCCCTTGTTCTGAACAAACTATGATAGAAGACTTTTGACCTGAATTGTGTCCCCCTCCCAATTCTTATGTTAAAGTCCTAACCCCCGGTACTATTGCATTTGGAGCTAGAGTCCATAAACAGGTAATAAAGGTTAAATGATGTCATGAGGATAGCAGGCTCTAATCTGACTGGATTGGTGTCCTGAGAAGGAGAGATCAGGGTGTGTGCTCTCCCCCCCACCTCCCCCTACCCCCTGTCACTGAACACACAGGGAGGTGTGTAAGCCAAGAGAAGTGAAAAGAGAAAAAAGAAACTGAAACAGCCTAACAGTCCAAAGAACAGAATCCTGCAAACAACAGCAAAAATGAATGTGGAAGCGGACCGTTCCTCAGCTGAGCCTTCAGGTGACACTCTACACCTGACTGACTCCTTGATTGCATCCTTATGATAGACCCGGAAACAGAGAACCTGGCAATGCTGTACTCAGGTTACTGACGCATAGAAACTATGAGATAATCCATGTATTGTTTAGGCCACTGTGTGGAAATATGGAGCCCAGCATTTAGGGCCTGGTTGGCTAGTGATTTTGTGAGGGACATTGGGTTTCTGGAATAAGAGTCATAATATCCTTCAGGATGGTTAGTGTTTGCGTCAGAGATTGATCAGTCTTGCAAAGTTAATGATTGGGAACCAGTGGTAGGTATGAAACTGGGCTGCCTATGTTGAGTATTATTCCAGGTTTCCTTGGAATGCAGCTAAGCATCCTCTCTGGGATGCAGTAATTTGCTCATAATTGTGAGTGAATGATATGAGGAGCCTGGGCCATGCCAGTTGGGAACTTTGAAGTGCCCTCCAGCAGTCTACATAGTTGAGCCATGGGTGGCTTCTGCTGGTCAGTGATTGGTAATTCGAGAATTCAGGTGCACAGCGGCCCAAAGAATTTGGGATCTGAGGTGACCAAAGATGAACAGTACTAAGTTGGTCAGTTATTGGGGGTACCCAATGTATACCTGGTTTCCAGTGTCCTAGAAGGAGGTGGGGAGCATGAGTTTGCGTTTACCATCTCTGTCAGCAGAGGGAAGGCTGTGTAGATTGTGCTTGATGTGCACCGAAGCATGCAAAAGTTCATCTTACGCACACAACGCGTTGCCTGAGTGCTGTGAAGGCATGGAAAACAAATTGTTTATTGGGAGACAACCCTGTATGGGGTTCAGTATTGCAGAGTGGTTGAGTGTGGGAACATTGGAGTCAGCTAACCTAGCCTTAAATATTTCCCTGTCCTTCCACTTGCTAGCAATGTAACGTTGGGGCCAAAAACTTAGCATCACTACGCTTCAGCCCCTTCTGCTGTCAAATGGGTCTAATGATAATCTTTGTCTTCTAGCTGACAGAGTTGCAATGAAAAGTAAGTGAGGTACCTGGTTTTGGTCACCAGGGCCTCAGGGTAGGGACAGGTGGATCACGGGGTCACTGGGAGGACAGGTTCAGTTCTGGACTCAGCTCCCCTGAGACAGCTCACCAGCCTCCTGCAGAGAGTGAGCCCCAGGATGCCCCTCAACCAGAGCCCAGTGTGCTTGCGTGGAGAGTGGGATGCAGCCGAGGGACAAAAGCGGGGACAGGGAGGGTCAGCCCCACAGGCTAGGGGAGGGGAGGTAGCTCTCTGCAGGGTCTGCGGGAGGTCTGAGTGGGGGCCACAGGCCCTGGTCAGGGGACGCGCCTCCTGACCCGAGCACGTTGGCTCTTTGCAGACACTCGGAGGTCCCCACCAGAGCCCCCTTTCGTGATCTCTGGACATCTGCTGGCTTGTCCTGTGTCCTGACTGCGGTGCAGACAGACTCCTGTTCCTGGGAACTTAGAGCCTGGCAAGGCAGTAGAGCAAACCCAGCCTCAGGGTCCTTCAGTTCCTCCTCCTTCCAGGTGAGTAAGATGGAGAGCGAAGAGATGTCTCAGGCCGCCCTGCTTGTGAGTGACAGCCCTGGACCGAAGCAGGTCCCCGGGATGTGTCCTCCACTCCCGCCACACTCCAGCCGAGACCAAATTTCCCACTAGAACTTCCCTCAGGAGTCTGTAAGCAGGGGAGGAGGATGAGGGAGCCAGACCCTGTGACAGCTCCCTCCGTTGGACTGTCCTGTGGATGCTGTCACCTGTAGGATAGGCTTTTCATAGTGGTTCAAGGTCATGTGGTCAGTATGACAGTGTATTTTCTAAAATTCCATTATTTTAGTTTTGTTTGTTTTACAAATTATATTCACAATAGAAATTTATACATTATACATACATAGTACATAAAAATGAACTTTAATTATAATCCTATAAACACAGATTCTATTAACATTTTGATTTATTTGCTTCCAGATATTTTTTCTCAGTATTCGTTCTGGTGTCTATGCTCATGCAGGCTTAGTACACACATACACGCATATTTAGTTTAAGTGAAAACTAGAATCATTTTATTTGGCTACATTCTATTTTTGCTCTGTATTCTAGATTGTTTTTCCACATAAACCAATATTTTTGTGTAGAATCTAAACAACCATTTTAAAAGTTGGGCTAGCATTGATTTGCAAAATAATGTTTAGATGTGCAGATTCACTCTTCATCAAATATGTGATAACACACCACATCTTCCACCAAATACATAATAGTCCTCCACCAGTGTCCATTGCAACCCCACTACCATTTGCTCCCAGCCCCACCAGCTTTCCCCTCTGGTAAACTCACTTCTATTATCAACGTCAAAGGGTTAGTTTTTGTTTTGTCTGTCCCTTTGCTTTGTTCTTTATGTTCCACATATGAGTGAAATCATCTAATATTTGTCTTTCTCTAACTTATTTCACTTAGCATAATCCCCTCTAGTTCTACTCATGTTGTCACAAATGGCAGGATTTCATCTTTTGATAGCTGAGTAATATTCCATTACGTATATAGACACCACGTGTGTTATTATGTATGCATATATACATACATACATATACATCACATCTTCTTTTCTATATATATATTATATCATCTGCAAATAGTGATAGTTTTACTTTTTTTTCAACTTGGATTTCTGTTATTTTTTCTTCTTGCCTAATTTCTCTGATTAAAACCACAAGTACAATGTTAAATAGCAGTGGGTCAGCGTGAGCAGCCTTATCTCATTCCTGATCTTAGAGGAAACATTTTCAGTTTTTTACCACTTAGTATAATGTTGGCTGTGTGTTTATAACATATAGCCTTTATTATGTTAAGGTATGTTCTATATCAATTTCATGTAGAGTTTTTACCATAAATGGGTGCTGAATCTTGTTAAATGCTTTCTCTGCACCTATTGATATGATCCTATGATTATTTCCCTTGCTTTTGTTGATGTGGTATATTATGTTGATCGATTTGTATGTTGAACCATCCTAGCATTCCTGGGATAACACTCACTTGATCATGATGGTTTATCTTTTTGATGTATTGTTGGATTTGGTTTGCTAATATTTTATTGAGGATTTTGCATCTATGTTCATCGGAGATATTGGTCTGCAATTTTCTTTCCTGGTGGCATCCTTGTCTGCTTTTGGTATCAATATAATGTTGGCCTCACAGAAAGTATTTAGAGATACTCCCTGTTCTTCATTTTTTTGGAAGAGTTTGAGAAAAATAAACATTAATTCTTTGAAGGTTTAGTAAAACTCACTAGTAAAGCCATATGGTTCTGGGCTTTTATTTTTGGGGAGACTTTTGATTACTTCAATTTCCTTACTTGTGATAAGTCTGTTCAGGTTTTCCATTTCTTTCTGATTCAGCCTTGGTAGACTGTCTTTTTCTAAAAATCTGTCCATGTCCTTTAGTTCTAATTTATTGGCCAATAGCTATTCATAGAATACTCTTAAGATGCTTTGTATTTCTGAGGTATTTGTTTTAACTTCTCCCCTTTCATTTCTGATTCCAGTTATTAGAGTCTTCTCTCTTTTTTTTTTCTTAATGAGTCTAGTCAAAGATATGCCTATTTTGTTTATTTTTTCAATAAACAGTTTTTTGTTTCATTGGTTCTCTGAATTGTCTTGTTGATTTCTATTTCATCTATTTCTGCTCTAATTTTTATTATTTCTTTCCTTGTACTGACTTATGGTTTCAATTGTTCTTTTTCTAGTTTTTTTTGGTGTAGGGATAGATTGTTTATTTGTAATTTTTGTTTCTTGAGGTAAGCCTGACTTGCTACAAACTTCCCTCTTAGTCCTGCTTTGCTGCATCCTGTAAGTTCTGGTAGTTTGTATCTTCATTCTCATATGTCTCCAAGAATTTTGTAATTTCCCCTTTGACTTCCTCTTTTACCAAAGAGTTCATCAAAAGCATGTTGTTTAGCCTCCATATATTTTGGAATTTCCAGCTTTTTTTATGTGGTTGATTTCTACTTTTATACCACTGTGATTGGATAAGATATTTAGCATGACTTCAATCTTCATATATTTGTTGGGACTTGTTTCCCAACATATGATCTATCCTTGAGAATATTTCATGAGCATTTGAAAAAAATGTGAATTCTGCAGTTGTTGGGTAAACTGTTTGGTAAATGTCTTTAAATTCATCTGTTCTAATTTGTCATTTAAAGCTATCGTTTCTCTGTTAATTTTCTGCCTTGACATATATATATATATGTATATGACACACAAACACACACACATGTATATATATATATATATATATATATAATGACTTATTGCTGAATTGACTCCTTAATCATTTTCTAATGACCATCGTTGTGTTTTGGTACCATCTTTAGTTGGAAGTGTATTTTATCTGGTATGACTGCCTCTGCTTTTTTTTAGTTTACTATTTGATTGCAGGGTTGTCCTCCAGTCTTTCACTTTTGAGCCTATGTTTGCCTTTCAAACATAGATGAGTTTCCATTATGTGGCAGAAAGTTGAGTTTTTTTTTTAAAAAAAAAAAAAAACATTCAGCCATTCTATGCTTTTTGATTGATGAGTTCATCAATACTAGGGTGATGATTGATATGTACCTGTTTATTAACTTTTTGTTAATTGTTTTCTGGGTGTTATTGCAGACCATAATTTTATTCTTATTCTCTTCTTAGATGCTTTGAAAGCATATATGTTTTGGTTTCCCTTTTCATTTTCTTTTTTTTTTCCTGGGGATTTATGCTTTGAGGTTACAATCTGGGTACTCCTTTGTATGTAACCTATTTTTCTCTAGCTGCTCTTAAGATTTTCTTTATCTTGTATTTTTGTCATTTTAATGACAATGTGTTTTGGTGTATGTTTGTTTAGATTTTCTTATTTGGAACATTTTGAGCTTCCTGGGTCCATTTCCTTCCTCAGGTTAGGGAAATTCTCAGCTGTTTCTTATCCAAATATGGTTTCTGCCCCCTTCTCTTTCTCTTCTTCTTCTGAGACCCCTATGATGTGTTGTTGCTCCTCTTGATGTTACCCCATAGGTCTCATATGTTGTCTTTCTTGTAATTCTTTTTCCTCTTTGCTGGTCTGCTTCAGTTCATTCCACCGCCTACCTTCTAGTTCACAGATTTGATTAGAGGCTTTTCCAAGCCTAGTGTTGAACCCCTCCATTGTGTTCTTTAGCTGAATGAATTCTATTTGGAATTGCCTCAGATTTTCTCCATCTCTGTTGTAGTTCTCTTTTTGCTCCTCCATTGTTTTCCTGATTGTACTGAGTTCCATTAAAACAGTTGCTTTAAAGTCTTCATCAGGTTGTTTACTTACTCGTATTCAGATTTCCCCTTGGGGTTTTGTTTTGGTCCATAATTTAGTATGTATTTCTCTGTCTCTTTGATCTTTTTGGCATTCTGTGTCTATTTCTATGGCTTAGGCTTTGTGTTAGGGTGTCAAGTTGCACAGGATGAACCCAGGATGTTGGCCTGGAATGTTCCTGTAGTTGTGTGATCTCAGCACTCATCAGAATTGTCGAAGCTGTAGAGCCCATCCTGTGCAGAGGCCCTAGAGTCCTGCTTACAGGGCTGGAGTTGGGTTAGGGAACATGGTTTTCCTTTTTATTTTCTTCTATAGATTTGCATTTTGAGGTTACCCTTGGATTTACAATGAAGTTTCTAAGCATACTTTTTTTTTTAAAACTTGAAATCATATTAATCTTGAGCTCATTTTAACTGTCTAAAATTTTATTCTCTTCCTGCCCAAATTTTATCTTTTTGGTGTCTTGGTTCTTCGAAGTAGGCTTTCTTTTCATTTTGTAGAATTTCCTGTAGCATTTTTGGTAAGGCTGGTTTAGGTGTGATGAATGCCTTTAACTTTTGTTTATGTGATGTTATTTGTATTACTCTTCCAATTCTAAGTGATAATCTATCAGGGTATAGTATTTTTGGTTGAAATTCTTTTTTTTCAATGCTTTGTATGTGCGATTATTTTTTGTCCTGTAAAGTTCCTACTTAGAAATTCACACACAGGTTTTCGAGGGCTCCTTTGCATATGTCTCATTTTTCTCTATCTGTTTTTTTGTTTTATTAAAATTTTTTGTTATTTTATTATTAAAATATTCATTGAAATAACTTTAATTTACAAAATAAAATAAGTCCATATGTATAGTTTCACAATTCGTCAAATGTATGACAATATACCATACTTACCACCAAATTACCAAAAGTCCTTTACCACTGTTCATTGGACCCCCCCCCACCACCACTTACTTCTGTCCCCTACCCACTTTCCCACTGGTAACCTCAGTTCTAGCGTCAATGTACAAGGGTTGGTTTTTGTTTTGTCTGTTATTTGCCTTGTTTCTTTATATTTCACATGAGTGAGATCATCCGGTATTTGTCTTCTCCTTCTGCCTGATTTCAATTAGCATAGCCTCTTCTAGTGCCATACATGTTGTCACAAATGACAGGATTTTATCTTTTTTAGTCATGTGTGTTTTTCCATTGTGTATATACACCACATCTTCTTCATCCATCTTACGATAGTTTTTCAGTAGTTTCCAATTCTTGGCTATCGTAAATTATGCTGTAATAAACATGGGGATGTATATATCTCTGCAAATTAGTGTTTTGTCATTTTGGGGTAAATACCCAGAAGTGAGATGGTTTCTTAAGGGATTTTCATTTTTAATTTGTTTTAATTTTAATTTGTTGAGTAATCTCCATACTGTTTCCCTTAATGGTTGCACCAACTTTTACACTCCCACTAAACAGTGTAAAAGTATTCCCTATTCTCTGCATCCTTGCCAACATTTGCTGTTTCCAGTCTTTTGGATAATAGCTATTCTTTTAGTCTAGATTTAAGCTCCTCATATATAGACAATATAATATATATTATATATATATATATATATATAATTTCATCAGCATGTTCTTCAACTCTGTGACTTCTCTTTGGAATTTTCTTATATTTACAATCTCTTTGTTTTTTATTTCACTCTGCTCATCCTTTCTTCTCCTGAGTTCACTTAGCATCTTTATAACCATCCCTCTGAATTATCTTTCCAGTGGATTAGTTACCTCCATTTCATTAAGGGCTTTCTATGTGGTTTTATGTTGTTATTTTGTTTGTGGTTTGTTCATGTATTTCCCCATTTTGCTTGAATTTCTTTGGGTGTTTCTCTTTATTAGTCAAAACAATCAGTTCAGTGACTTAGGGGAACCTAAGTCTTTTTTTTAAGGAAAGGTGTAGGCAGGAATGAAGGCAAGTAGGCAGGCAGGAAGAGAGAGGAAGAAGTATTCTTTAATTTTTTTTTAGCTATTCACACTGATTCCCCCCACACCCACCCCAGGACTTGAACCCAGGGGTATGTGACCTGTGTCCTCTGAAGGAGATTGACCCAACCGCTATTCCACCAGAGTGTACCAGGGCACCTGTCTTATAAGAAGTATCACTCTGGTTGTTACAACCCAGTAGTGCACAGGAATGAAGGTCCCCCATGGCTGTCGGGCCTGGTGATGACTTGGCCTCTTTAGTATGTACTGTTTGTACCCAGGGTTTGTTTTTTTTTTAGCTTTGTTGCAGACAACTGTATGGGGCAGGGTACACCTATTGAGTACACCCACCCTCATCACCAGGATAGAGGGAAAATGTAAAAATAAATGGCATCTACATGCAAAAGAATGAAGTTAGACCACTCTCTAACACCATTCACAAAAATTAACTCAAAATGGATTTGAGACTGAGGCCATAAGACCAGAAACCAGAAACCTCTTAGAAGACAACATAGGAAAGACTCTCCATGAAATCAGTCATAGAGAAGCCTTTGGGAACTTAACTCCACCATCAAGAGAAACAAAAAGGAAAATAAACAACTGGGACTACATCAAACTAAGGAGCTTCTTCACAACAAAAGAAAACATCACCAAACCAAAAGGAAACCTACTAACTGGGAGAAGATATTTCTGACAAAGGCTTAATATCTAAAATATACAAAGAACTCATAAAACTCAGCAACAGAACAACAGGCTATCCAATCAAAAAATTGGAGGAGGAATTGGAGAGATACTTTTCTGAAGAGTATATAAAGATGGTCAACAGGCACATGAAATTATGTTCCTACTCGATGGCTGTCAGGGAAATGCAAAATAAAACAGCAATGAGTTATCACCATACACCTGAAAGACTGGCGATTATCCAAAAATCTGGAAACAACAAATGTTGGCAAGGATGTGGAGAAAAGGGAACACTTTTGTACTATTGGTGGGAGTGAAAAATAATTTGGAGATTCCTCAAAAAACTGAAGATGGAAATCCCATATGATCCCATCATTCCATTTCTGGGCATGTACCCAAAGGATACAAAAGCACCCATCTGAAGAGATGTTCACATACCTATGTTTATTGCTGACCTATTCACAATAGCTAAGAACTAGAAATTACCTAAGTGCCCAACATCAGATGAATGGATAAAGAAGATGTGGTACATATACACGATGGAATACTATACAGCCCTTAGAAGAGATGAAACCCTGTCACTTGAATCAACATGATGGAACTAGAGGGGATAATGCTAAGTGAAATAAGTCAAAAGAAGAAAGACACTAGATGACCTCACTCACAGGTGGAATGTCAATGGACAAAACAAAGGAGCAGATGAAACAAAACCAACCCTTGGACAATTGCAACAGAACTGAGGTTACCAATAGGGAATGGGGCAGGTGGAGGCAAATGGTGGCAGAGCTCACTGGACTATGGGGAAGAACACTTGGTGATTTGATGGAAAAGCATGGTGTGTTGAAATATATCTAAGAAATGGTGGAACCTATACATAGGAAATTATTTTATTGTGTAGAATAATTACTGCAACAAAAATAAATTAAAATAAATAAATAGATGGCATCTGCCATTCCTTTTTTCCTGAGAGAGTTCTGACTCCAGCCTTCTCAGTTGCCTCAGGCTTACTAAATGAATCTTACAACCCCAATACTTTTCAAAGTGCTGCCTTTGTTTTCAGTCCTGGAGCAAGTGGTCCCAAGTGTGTACTCTTTGAAAGAAGTTTCTCCATTCCCCAGAACCCCTTGATTCTGCTGGATGCAAGCCTCTGCTGGTTTTCAAAGCCAGTCATTTGTTGGGGCTTCCTCTGGTGCTAGTCCCAAGGACCCGAAACCCTTGCACTTTGGGAAGAAGCTCAGGGATGTAAGATCAGTTTCTATTGTGAGTCACTGCACCAGCGTAGGTTTCTTTGTGAGACCTCATCTCTGCCTCTTGTTCCTGTAGTTATGTGTTCTTTTGTCTTTTGAAGAGGATGAAATGTTTACTTAGTAGTCCGTTCATTTTCTGAATGAAGTACTCCATATATAGGTGTATATTCGGTGTATCTGTGGGAGGTAATCACAGGGTCTTTCTATGCTGTTATCTTACCAAGAATCTTTATTTCTGGACTTTTAACTGTGTTTCATGGGTCTGCGTTTTCATGTGTTAGTACTACATGGTTTTAATTACAGAACGCTTTATAGTATGCTCCAATACCTGATGGGGTTAGAGTTCATTATTCTTTTTATTTTTAGGGGCTTCCAGATATTCTTTTATGTTTATGTTCTCTTATGAATTTTAGGCAATCTGATTCCTGAGTTGATTCATGTCATTATTATCCTATACTCTATCTCAGGGAAAAGTGTGGCTGAGCATCAGTTGGTTACTGGTAGATGAATTCTTGGTCCCCATTTATTCTTCCCTTGTTCCATTGACTTTCTACTTGGCCAGGTGATTTTCTTTAATGGTATATGGGTAGAAATAACAGTATTCCACTTCTTACACTGGATCTTAAGAAGGCTGGCTCTCTTGTCCGTTTACCATCATTATAAGACGGTATATAGCTAATTGCTGCTATCTAGTTCAGCTTCAGAATGGGAGACATGTGGAGAATGCCTCAGCTCTGTCATCCAGTGGAGTCCGGCCTAGAGTAGGCAAACCCCAGACAATCTTCAGATATTAGAGAATAAATCTGCTGCTTGTATAAGAAATAAACAATTACAGTGAATGGAAACTCTTCTGATTAGAATGTTATGAATTCACTCAAAAACATTGAGATAAAATAATCAAGATGCAGAGTTGTACATAATATGTCTCCACAATGTAGTAAAGCAACAAAAATGTGTGCAATATAGAATAACCACATAACCATGAAATAACAGTGAAATGAAATGGTTTATACTTGATAGTTAGCATTGGTTACACGTAGGGAGGATTGGAGATGTAGGTATGAGTGAATGCAAGAAGGAGAAATTGAAGCAAATTTTAAAGAAGAGAAAGTTTAGCATGATAAAATGTGGTATCATAGCATTACTTTCATGCATTCACATAAAACTACCTATACATGAAAGTCTATAATAACAAGAGACAAATACTGTGAAACAAAGCTAGTCTATGATTGCATATATATTGCAGTTTTTATTAAAAATGGAAACAATGAATAGTCCCTCTTGAATTCACCCACATCTCACTGTGAAATGAAGCTTTTGCAGAAATTCTCTATTATATAGTTTCAATCTCACACTTCTCTTCTAAAAAAGAAGGTGCAATTGAAGCATAGAATAGCTGACCAAATATAGAGGAACTACATGCAACTGATCTAGATTGGACACAGGGAAATCGGGTGATGATGATGACGATGATGATGAAAGGAATATTCCTGTGGCTCTTACTATATGTGAAAATACTTAAACAGCTCTTACAACATGCTAGGTACTGTTTTAAGTGATTAATAAGTTAATACACATAATTTAAACTCACTTAAATCTCATAGCAATCATATGAGTTAGATACTATTATACATATTTCTACAAAAACCAAAAAATCAGAATGGATAAATAATTTTCACACGATGACATGGGTAACATGTGGGAGGGAATGGATTTAAACTAAGGTAACATGTCTCCACTCTCACAGACTCTCTGAAACCCATGTAAGTTCTTACAACTGGTCTGCTTTACCCTAGGCAATGCATCAGTTTATCTGGAAGGGGAAATCACAGATGTGTCAATGATCTGTATGGAAGTTAAGATATGGTATGTTTCTAATATTTATAGAATGAATACATTATACGATTATCCATTCTAATTTTAAGATACTGAGTATGATCTGATCATGAAATCAATCCAGTTTGTTTTCTTTTTTTAGTCAGGTTAAAATACTGGAATCCAGAACTTTGTCTTGTCCCACAAATGTCACTGTTCTTTTGCTTTCATGCTGTGCTTTTCAGTATCTACAAGTCTCCTCTCATCTATTACATAGATCTTAAGCATGTCAATTCACAGACATGGATTGGAACTTTTTCAAATGTTTTACTTCATTTAGTGTATATATACAACATTTACTGTAGCCAACAATTTTAGTTACAACTACCAATATTAAATGCAAAAAGTTTATTCCTGCCTGTTCAGAAAATAATTATCTTTATCACTCTTGGCCCATAGACCTAGTGAGAAGCTCATGAGCGTAGTCTTCATTCTAGAAAAATAGCTGTGGAAATGATTGTGCATTCTGCTAGCCACGAGCATTTCCTTAAATACTTCAGTCTATTCTCAAATCCAATAATTATTCCCAAGTCTTCTTCCATTAATTTGGTTTTTTCCTCCTTTGTGCCACTTCACAATATATATTCACAGTTAAATTATGAGTCTTATGCTCTGAAAATTAATAAACAACCTCACCACACCTCCAGGAGACATTATTTTCTCAGTATTTAAAAAGCAGACACTATACTATCTATTCTGAAGCTTTTTAGTATGGCCACTCTTCTGGAATGATTAATGAACAAATGCTGAATTATGGGGTTTTTTTCAGGTCGTGTTTTCCCTTTTCACTAACAAACTATTTATGTGAATTATTTTTGAAAAAAGGCCTCAAATATTCTAGCTTGCCTATCTGCACAAAACAAATCATTTTAGTACTTGATCTGGTTTCTCCATTTTTCCACTAGAAAAATTCAGACTGAAATACTGCTATTTCTCTGAATCTTAAGGATTTAAAAATATACAGGATGGAACTGTCATGCGTCACACAACTGGAAACATATTATGTGTGTGTAAATATTTCTGGAAGGAAACCTGAGAAACAATTAATGAACATTGGTAGTCCCGGGGAAAGGAACTAGGAACAGAGGTGGGAATGAGATGTTTTTTACCGCGTACTCTGACACGTTTTGCAAACTTGTGAATGAATTACCTCTCCAAAAGATTTAAATTAAAAACTAAAATAAAGGAGGGAAATTTATTATTCTGAGTTCCTGTGGGCTGGGAGAGGAAGAAAGGAAAAGAGTATTAGCCGTTGGAGTAACTGAGGACCAGATTTTCTGGAACAGGCGAGACCTCTACCTGAATAGTCAGATTCCTAAATAACCAATAGCCTTGACAGAGAGAAATGTCATATGTAAGAAATATTAAGAAAACTGGAATCAAACCAATTAGGAGAGATATAGATCCAAGGTTAAACTGAAAGTGAAGTAGCCTGTTATCGCGTTGAGTTTAATTATCATGTACTACATAGCAAGAAGTGCCTTCACTTTTATTTCATCGATCTAGCACAAGATAAATGCTGTCGTTTAGACAATGACATATGCCAGTAGTATCTAAAATGAATTTGTTAAGCAAATAAAAAGGGAATCATTTAATCCATTCACGAACAGAGCAATCAGTGCACCTGGGTGGCCTAGTGGGTTAGTCCACTGCAGCGCAGTCCACACACATCCCAAGGTCCCTGGCTCAAGACCTGGGCCTGGGGAGACAACCAAGATGAACAACTAAATGCAATAAAGTGCTCCTTCCTTCTCTCCCTGCCTGCCTGCCTGCCTGCCTGCCCACCTCCATTCCTGCCGGCACCTGTCCTAAAAAATTAAAAATAGCAACAACAACAAAAGAACAATCCAAATGTGATAGGGACTTGAAAATAAAGGACATTTCAGCACATCCCGGTGGCTCAGGCATTAAGTCTGTGACTGCAGCGATGTGAAAAGGCTCAGGGACTCTGGTTCTTACCCAGACTTGGGGGAAACAACCAAAATAAACAACTAAATAAAATTTAAAAAATGCGTCTTTCTCCTCTCTTTCTGCCTGCCTGCCTGCTGCCTGTCTACTTACCTTCATTTCCTGCTTCCTTCCCCTAGCAAAGAAAAGAAAAGAAAAAAAAGAAAGGACATTTAAGAAATGCTTTCAAAACCAGGGAAGAGGACAGCAATTGCAGACCGTAGAGCACAGAAATATATTAGAATCCTGGAGAATTTAGAAAGGGAGAAAATGTTTTCGCAATTTGGGGGGCAATGATGATTCCACAAATGAATACATTTAATGGCTTTAGGAAATGTCATTTTACACAAGTAAATAAGGTATTAGGTACAGTTGTAACCAGACTATGAGTATTACTAAATGAATCAATAGGACAATACAACATACATTCCGAGGGGATGAAAGAGTCCTTTAAGAAAGGTGTTATATAAAGGGAAGTGCAAAGGACAGCAACAGGACCTGACCAGCTTAAGCTATTCCCAACTAGAGGGGATAGAGGAAGAAAAGTCTGTAATGATAAGAAAGCAAACAAGGTACAATCAACAAGGAAAAGAAAAATTAAGGTGACAAATTCACAGAAAGGAATCCCACATGATAACATATATAATTAAATGTTCGAAGCAGCCAATTATAATGGAAATGGAGTAAAAACATGAGCACCACAAACAGAACAGCTCTGATGTGCAGTCTCCCCCTCCAATGTCCATGGCCCCTCTCCATGCTCCAGCAGGTGGCTGTAATTCTCCAGTGTCACATCCCGGAACAGGCCTCTCTGAGTGGAGTCCAGCTGCTGCCACTCCTCCCTGCTGAAGTCCACAGTCACATCCTCGAATGACATGGAAATCTGTAACAAGACAATCTGTTCAAGGGGATGTGGTCAGCACGAAGGGATGGGAAGAAGATAGAGGAAATTTGTTTTTGATC
>RJWH01010283.1:0-17620 GCA_004363575.1 Solenodon paradoxus
GGGTGGAACCACAGCCTGGCCCCGGAGCCACCCGTGTGGTCAGGGGCAGCTGCCCCGTTCAGCCGCGTGCTCCCGGGCGGGAGCAGGGGTTCCCCAGGGCAGCACGGCAGACAATGAGCACTTTCCCGGGTGCCCGCCACGCACCAGGCCAGACTCGGGTGACTCGCCCCCAGGGTCTGCCGGGCCGTCACCATAGCAGGCAAGGCCTCCTGGCCACGCATTTTGTCTCCCAGGGGCTCTCCTTTCAAAGTCTGCTCTTGGTGCTCGGAGGCCTCCTCCAGGGGTCATGGGAGAGACGGTCACCAGGCCGGGCTCCCTCAGCGGGGGTCTCCCTGCTCTGTGCTAGATTTCCGCTGCCCACGGGCCTGAGTGCCTTCCCAGGACACTGGGATTTCGGGCCGTTCGGTGCGAGAGTGTGCATGTGTGTGCAGGTGAGTATGTGCTGTGAGGGTGCTTGGTGTCACGGGTTTGGAATTCCAGTCTGTTTGCTTGCAAACTTTTTAGTGTTTTATTGCAGTAACTTTGTTTCATACAATAAAATGAATTCATATGTGTAGGTTCCCAGTCCTCAGATACATGTCAGCATACCTGCCCTCCACCACGTCACCAGTGTCCTTCACCAGCATCCAGTGGCCTCCGCCACCTCTTGTCCCCATCCACCACCCCCATTGCCTGCTGGTGACCTGAGTCCTGTTGCCAGTGTCCAAGGGTTGGTTATGTTTCTTCTGTTCCTTTGATTTGTCTGCTGATGTTCCACCTATGAATGAGTCATCTGGTGTCTATCTTTCTTCTTTTGACTTGTTTTCACTCAGCATCATCCCCTCTAGATCCATCCGTGTGGATTCAAATGACAGGGTTTCATCTCTTCTAAGGGCTGTGCAGTGTCCACTGTGTATATGAACCACTTCTTCTCTGTCCATTCATCTGATATTGGGCACTTAGGTCATTTCCAGTTCTCAGCTGTTGTGAATGGGGCTGCAGTAAAGATGGGGGCGCATACATCTCTGCGGATGAGTGTTTTTGTATCTTTTGGTTAAATACCCAGAAGCAGGATGGTGAGAGCACATAAGATTGGAATCCCAGTCTTTTATTTTTAAGGACAGGTACAGGCAGGAATGAAGGTGAGCAGACAGGTAGGCAGGAAGAGAGAGGAAGGAGAAGCACATTATTCTATTTATATTTAGTTGTTCACACTGGTTGTTTCCCCAAGGACCTGGGACTTGAACCCAGGGGTCTGTGGCCTGCATCCTTCAGAGGTGATCGACCTAACTACTGCTCCACCAGGCCATGCTGGAGCTCCCAGTCTGAACTGACAAAGGAGAGGTCAGGAAAGAAGATGGCCTTGAGACTCTTGTCTTATCTCCTGGGCCCCATTCCTCTGTGTCTGTAGCTCCCTGATTATCATTCTGGGCTCGGACACAGGCAGCTGTGTGGTGGTGGAGGAAGTTGACAGACAGTGACAGGTGACGCTGGCTACTGGGGTTGGAAGCTGACCGGATCCCCGTGGGGAGGCAGCGGGGGCAGGGAGGGGAGCGACCTGGAGGGGTCTGTGCCCCCGCCCTCCTCCAGGCCTCCTCAGCCTACTGTCTCAGGGTCCTGCAAAGATGCCCAGGGACAGGGAGGGAGAGACAGTGTCTCGTCCTTGTGCTGGCTGCTATCCTGTCCTGTGATGGCAGCAGGCTCCTGGCTGAGGTGAGCAGGGCTCTGGACAGAATGGTGCTGTCTCTCTGGTTCACAGGTAGAAGCGCAACCCTCTCGGCAGTGGCATCTGGGTGAGGGCTGGAGGGGCCATTTGACTTGGAGGGAGGAGCCTTTGGAATGGGGTTGTGTCCTAACACAGGAGAGGAGTCCCCACGGGTATGCCCCGGGCCCTCCCATCTCTCATCACGAAAACAGCCAGCAGGAACCAGGTCCCCAGCAGACCTCACTTCTGTCGCGCCTTGACTTTGAACGACAGCCCCAGGACTGAGAAGCTGTTTGTGGATGAAGTCCCCCAGTCTCTGGTACCTTTTACAGCCACTCAACCGACTGAGACAATCACTGAGGACATGGGAGGCGGGGGCGGAAAGCTGGGATGGTGTCTCCCTCCTCTCTAGCATCGCAGCCTCTCTGTGTCCCTCCTGCTCTCTCCCGCGGTCCACCAGCTTCCATGAGGGTCCCGCTTCTCCTCCTCCTCCAGCCCGGGGCGATGGCAGCTCCTGGCTGTTGCCCGTTCCTCAGCATTCTCAGTCCTTCCTTCACTGTAACCAAGTCCCTAACAAACCCCGACCTTTTAGCTTCTCGGAGTGCAGTCTGCCTCCTGCGGCTGCCCCACCGCGCTGCAGGCAGCTGCCCAGACCTCAGGCAAACCTGGATTCAAACCGCCCTTGGGCCGGGAGCAAGCTGTGTGCACTTGGCCTGGTGAACTTTATTTGCTTTTCCTCTCTGTAAAGGGAGCCGGGAGCTGGGATGGGGCCTCAGGCTCTTTTAGTCTTGTGGGGTAGGGTCTGGGTCCCTCCTGGGGGCCACTCCCCATCACCACCCTGTGACTTTCCAGAGCTGTCTCCACCTCCCCTTGGAGGGACAAGGGCCCCGCTCAGGAGGCTGGGGCTCAGGTCCTGGGGTCCATTTCCCCAGATATACAGGGCTCACACCATGACTGGGGCTCTGCGGGGCAGCGGGAATGGTGGACAGATTCTGGAAAGATCTTTCTTCCATGTAGGCTTCCTCTGCTGAGTAATCCCTTTCCCCCAGGAACCTGCCTGTCACCAGATCAGACCCAGACAGCTGTCAGGGTGGGCAGGGGAGACAGTGGGGTGGGGAGGCAGGAGGCAGAGAGAGCGGGAGAGATCAGAGCTCAGAGCAGAGCAGAGGCCCTGTTTTGGGTTTGAAATGCCCAAGCTGTTAATTTGAGAATAATCAATGCTAATTTGCACAGATCTGGTTACCATGGCAGGTTATCTATTTCCATCAAGATGCCCAGAAGTCCCTGGCTCCCTCCATCGCTGCCCGCCCCGCTCCCCTCCTCACAGAGGTGCTGCCTTCGGAGGCAGCAGGGCTGGAAGAAGACCAGGGTACAGGGGAAGGGGCAGAGGGGCTGGGGCCTGGCCACATGAGCCTGGGAAGAGGAGAAAGATGCCAAAGTGCAAATTACCCAAACCCGTGATTAACATTTCTTCCAAATCTGCATGAATATTAAAGTGCAACCCATCCGGGTCCCCACACAATGAATTCTGCATGAATCTTAAGATAAATCGTTTGGATAACTTAGCGGCAGCTGTATCCCCCTGTTGCCAGCTGCCTCCCCAAATCACTTCAAGGCGGGTGAGAGGAGGGAAGGCGGTGGGAGGCAGCGGGAGGGCACAGAGAGTGGTCGGGGGCCCCTGCTCAGGCTAAGGGCCAAACGGGGCCAAGGGGAGGAGTGGACCCCAGCCAGTGGGCGGGGCAGGAGGGGACTGTGGTGAAGCCCGCAGAACCTGGCTGAGGGTCCCTTCCTGTGTTCCCGAGAGGCCAGGCCTCGCCGAGCATCCTGGGCAGTCTGCTGTCTCCTTCCCTGAGCAGCCTTGCAGCCCAGTGGACCCTCAGTTCACGTCCCGCCCCCTGGAGGGCAGTAGTCCTCAGCCAGGCTAACTGCTGCCAGGGGCTTTGGGCAATGTCTGGAGATGTGTTTGATCAGCATGACGGTGGAGGAAGATACTGTGGGCCTGGACGCACAGGGCAGCCCCTCCCCTCCCCCAACAACACAGAAGGAGCCATCCCAAATGTCAATACAACCTGCCCGGTGCCCACCTCACCTCAGGTCTTTGCTTCCCCCTGGAGACCTTGGGTCATCCTCCCAACCTACCCAGCCACTAGACACGCATTACCCCGGGGGAGCCAGGGTCTTGGGTTTCAGACTGAGGCCAAGTCATCATCATGACTGTGGGACCAGGCGGGGACCAGCTGGGACAGATGTCACCCACGAAGAGTTCCAGGGAGGCAGTTTGTTGAAGACCTGCTCAGAGTTCCAAGGAAGAGAAGCAGTGGGGTGGGATGAGGGGCCAGCGAGGCCAAAGGAAGGCTATTCCTTGCAGATGCTGGGGTCTTGGAGAAAACCCCCCGACACAGCCCTGGCCCCAGGGGAGAGGGCCATTCCAGAACAGCGACAGGGCGGTGGGCTGGGGAGTCACCGCCGGGCTCTCTCTCCCCCTGCCCTTCTCTCCTGTCTGTGTCTTCACTGGCCAAGTCCAGCGAGAAGGCAGGGGAGCGTCCAGCTGCTGGTCTGCAGAGGTGCAGAGCAGAGGGGAGAGGAGCGGAGGGGAGGGTGGGTCTTGAATGGAGAGTAGCTGCCTAGTCAATGGCCCACACCAAGCGGGGCGGCGTGGGGTGCGCCCCGGAACTGCTCTAGGTGCTGGATACACAGAAGGACCATTCCAGAGATCCCCGTACATGGCGTGAGTGGATCCCAGCAGAAGCCTTCTGGAAAATTCTAGACCCTTTTCCAGGGGTGGATCGAGGGTTAAAATGCAAACACTCTCCCAGGGCGCTTAAAGGGAATTTTGCAGTTTAAGGGGAATTCCGCTTGTAATGAATGAAACCACCCTGGCTGGTCATATGGACGGGCAGGCTCCCGGAGAACTTCCCGCAGACTGAATGTGGGGGTGAGGGCGAGAGGACTCTGGCTCAGGAGGGAGTGCCCGGCTGTGGCCTGACCATTGGGTCTAAGTCCCTGCCCGTTCCTCTCTGGTCACACTTTTGCAGGTTTGGCTCAGAGAGTGGGAGAGTCACCCCCAGAGGTGGGTGGGCCAGAGGGGCTGTCCCGGTCCCTGTTTCAAGCACCAACCTGAGAGAAATAGACAAACAGGAGCGCTTTCCCGCTCAGCGGGTGGCCGGCGAGCGAATTAAAATCCCATTAAGAAAGCGCTGCAGAGGCTGCTGGTAGCCCAGCTGATGAGCATTTACACAGTGCACACACCCAGCCCTTCCTTGTTTCCAAAGTAAGTCACCCTGGCTCTGCCACTTGTCCCCTCCAAGCTGTGACCTTGGGGCAAAATGCCTGACCATTTAGTGTCAAACTCTTAAACTCCCCAGGGGCCTCCAGTTCCCTGCAGATCCCTCCAGATCCCTCTCTGTCCTTCTCTGCCTGCTCTGAGCACCAGCTCTTAGCCGCCAGCTTGCTGACCCGGGCACCAACAGGAGCCTGGAAACTGGGCCCCGGAGTCGGGCTCTGACTCGCCCGGGGGTGGCTCGGCAGTGACTGAGGTGACCGCTCCTAGGCTCTCCTGTCTCCGCGTCCTATCTTTGCCCCCTCGGCCCTCTGGGTGCAATGATTGTCCCAGTGAGATGTGGGTAGTGTCCTCCCCAGCCCTTGGCCTGCCTCTCCTTGGTCAGTGTCCCTGGGTTCCACTTGCTTTCATTCCTTTAGGGTGTGTCAGCAGCTTCCTGCGAGGCCCCCAACGGCCCGCCCACCGCAGAGGACTGGTGTTTTGATGTGACAACCTGTGCGAAGGTATCCAATGCCAGGCAGGGCCCCCAGGGAGCACCCGGGAAGCCTGGGGCCGTGAGAGGCCGTGGTCAGAAGCGTAGACTCTCACTTAGGAAAAGCTCTGCATCTGCGGATAACTAACTTACTCTCTTGGTGTCTTCAGTATTTCCTCTATGAAACGGTGGCGGTGACGGTGATGACATCACACACATCATAGGGCTGTGAGGATGGCGTGAACAAAGCACGTCAGGTTTTAAAAGGATGCACCACAAGCCATCCAAAAGCTGAGCTACTCCTATTGCAGTGCTAAGTCCTAGCGAAATGGATCTTCTTCCAGGTCACACGCAGGCATAGTCGGCAATCAGCCTCCCTCTGTTTTGAATAATTTGATTGTGAGACAGTTTCTGAGATGGTTGGAAGCAACCACCGCTGTTCTCGAAGAGGCTGATGGAACCCAGATCCTACTCCAGAGGCCCCTCCCTGAGAGCCCCACTGGGCACTGGATGCAGCCACGGTCAGCCGGCCCCCAGCAAGACCACACGTGCTGAAGGTTTGTTTATTGTTCATTGTTTATTTACAGATGAGGGTCTCATCTAAAGTGAACTCTCCTGTGTCCTGGGCTTTCTCATTGCACGGTGGCTGCGTTCTGAGAGGCAGATGCCAGGTGGAAGCCTGTCCAAAAAACGATTGTTTGGGACCTAGTTTGGAAGTCACAGAGCATTACTCCTTTGTGCTCTGCCGGGTACCTGAAGTCTGCTGAGTTCAAGGGAATAAGACTAATTCTAGATGGGGGAGAGGGAAAATGCTGCGAGAAGGTGATGGCGGACGGAAGACATCGCTTGGTCAATTCTGGAATACGGTCTCTCACTTTCATCCTCTGATTAGGTCTTGATATTTTCTCGTCCTCAGGAATCTACCCTCTTAGTCATCTAAGTAGACTAGACTCCCTGTCCTGGGAACTCTGGTGCTTTAGAAAGTGCGCTGAGCTGGAAGCCCAGACTTCTCGTTTCTTGACCCAACGCCATGCATTGCTTTTGAACAAATGTGGAGCGACCGCTTCTCCTACCTCCATTTCCATGTCTTCGGTGCCATGGGCTGTAGAGGGAGAGGCTGGCTCAGTTCATCTCCGAGTTCCACTTTGGTTAGCTCAGCATCTCTGCTCCACTCAGAAGAAGAAAATCAGTTCATTTTGTGGGCTTTGGGGCTGGAATGTCCACAGCCACAGCCCTCCAAACATCAGTTCTTCTGGTGCCAGTTTCTATTCCCAACAATCTCACTGACCCACCATTTCAGTGGCCTAAAGTCTACCAACTGGTCTTTAATCCTATTTTCACTGTCTTAACTACCTATGACTGTATCAAAATCATCCTAAAGCATAGTGATGGAAAGCAGTATGCCTCTGTGACTATCTCCAGGGTGGTCAGGAATCCTGGGGCAGGTCCCAGCTCGATTCCTCCCAAGGCTGCCATCAAGCTGTTGGCTGGGGATGCAGTCTCATCTGACGGCTTGGCTGGGGAAGGAGTCACTTGAGCTCTCGGACATGGTAGTTGGCAGGTCTCAGTCCCCAGCTGTCTCTTGGCTGGTGACCTCCCTCAAGACAATCACCTGAACAACCTGCTTCATTAGAACGAGGAAGTGAGTAAGCAAGAGCCGGAGAGCAGGCAGAAGTCTGTGGTGAATCTTAGACACAATGGCTGTCGCTTGTCATATTCCACTCACCAGAAACAAGTCACGAAGTGCAGCCCACATTCACAATGAGGGGGTTACACGGTGTGAATTCCAGGAGATGGGAATCTCCCAGAGTCCTTTACCAACCTGCCTCCCACAATCACCACGGCCCTGAGGTTTGGGGAAACAAAATAGTGGGGACTTGACATTTGCTGGATCTTAGCTTCTGGCTTCCATGACTGTGTGACTGAACACTAAGGGGTGCAGGGTCTTCTTTTCTGGATTATGAAGATGCCCCACAATCAATTGTGCTGATGCTACATAACTCTCAGTATATGCTAAAGCCATGGCACCGTGAGCTTTACACGAGTGAATTATACGGTGTGTGAGTTGCATCTCAATAAAATCACTAAGGAGACTGGTTGGGGATTTGCCCCTTCCAGCACAGCAGGTGCAGAGCAGGACCAGAGGACAGTTCGCTTCTCAGCTCTGGAGTGTTCCACAGTCAAACTCTGATCCTGACAGCGTTTCTCTCCCTGACCCATAGCATCTGGGCCTGAGTTCTGGGCCATCCCGGCACCGCGACAGGCACTGAGTCACACCTCTCCCTTCTCCCTCTCACGCATGACACCCTCCCTCCTGCTCAGTGTCCACTTTTCTCTCCTCGCCTCGATTTTCACACTGAGCCGCAACCTCTGCACCTTGTTTTGTGTGCCCACTTCACCCCCTTTTCTCCTTCCATCGCCCCCTCCAAAATGAGAACCTCCTGGGGGGGGATTCCATTTCCAATCTCTCAGATGTCAGGGGAATTGGAAGCACGGCAAATATTTCCGAGATCTAAATTACACCGACCCTGGAAGGCTGAACTTGCAGTATAATCCTGGTTATGAATTGTAAATCAGACGCCATGCAAAGTACTTGCAAAAATTCAATAAAGCTTTTGCTCCCAGCACTGCCAAGCCCGGCCCAGGGAGGCAGGAGGAGGCAGGCAGGAGGGAGGGGAGGAAGGAAAGGCAGCCGTGAGGGGGAGGGGAGGAGGGGTGACAGCCAGACAGGCGGAGGCTCAAGGCTGGGGGCCACCCACTGTCCTGTTGTTGAAGTCCAGAGACCTCTGTGGCCTTGAATGGCACACTCTCCAGGACTGAACGTTGCCTTGCAAATAAGAACACCATATTTATCAGCCTGGCCTGGGGAGGCCGTGAGAGTGAGGGTGGGCTTCTAGATGACCCCTCTGGCACAAATGTGGGTTGTCATCCGGGTGCTCCTGCAGGGTGACAGTCACAGATATGTAGGTAATGAGGGGTGCCCTGCCTGATGCTAAATTTGGGGTCCTCTCTGTGTTAGAAGTCGGAAAGCTCACCATGGCCCCCTCACATGGCCACCCCCGAGACTGGTGGGGGACACCGTGTCCCTGAGGCTCACCTGCATTTTACTTAGAAACCAGACTGAAGACAAATGGCCCCACTCTGACCAGAAGTGGGTGGGGACAAAGGCTATGTCTAAGGAATGGCGCCGATTCTAGAGAAAGGACTCAGAGACACAGGCCAGGCTCTCACTCTGACCAGAGGAACCAGGGCAGTTCCACCCCGCCTGCTCTGGGCGGGGCCCGGGGGTGTAATTTGAACGGTCCCATCTCTGTGACGTCAGGTATGAAAACGCAGAACCAGTTTATCTCTGGGGTCCTTGCTTCTTCCTTGGCCCTCTGGTTCCTAGACAGTCCCTGGGACCATCCGCTCCCTCAAGGACTGAGGACAGGAGAAGCGGTGGAGTCGGCTTCCCTGCTCACCTGGCTTTGCAGGTGTCCTAGCACACCTGTGCGGATGGCCCAACTGGGCACCCGTCGCCTCGTTTCCCGTGCGTGGAGGCCTGCCTGCAGGGCACAGCCCTGGCTGCCAGGAGAGTGGCCCAGAGATGAGGCCCTGGGAGTACCGGGGGGCGACGGGTTGGCGCTTCATTCTTGTCCCCCAGATGCTCAGAGGACCCACGTCTGGCCCATGAGGTGCCAGCCTGTGGGACAGAGCAGGTGCTAAACTCAGTCACGTGGGATGTGGGGCTGGGATAAGAAAAGCCGAGAAGACTTGTGCTCCTGCGTGGGGACGGGTGCTGCTACCTGGGGCTGCAGAAGCCTGAGTGTTTCCAGCCTATTAATAGTCATGATGAGGAGGACGTGGAGCGGCTCCCCTTCCGGTGCTCAGGGCCCTGCCAGGCAATTAAAATGCAGCCCGGCACGCACGCTCATCAAGGCACCGCTAATACTGGGGCAGGTCCAGTTCTGGGCTGCATCCTCCTGGACCAGCCTCGCCAGCGGGTCTGGCCGGGAAGAGCAGCGTCGCCTTTTCGCTGTAGGAAAATCTCTCTCCTTCCTTCTCATCCTCTTTCTGTTTCTTTCCTTCCTCCTGGTATGAACTGGAGCCTGTCGAAATAATTCAGGGCCTATGTGGCTCCGCTCTTTACCATTCATGGACCTCTGGCAAGGTGATCCCATGATCCCCACCTCCTGGGAGCATGCCCTTGTGTAACCCGCCCTAGGAGTGGGCTCCTCTGGGGATTTGCTTCTTTCTAATGAATAGGATCCAGCAGCAGCCTTGGAGAACCATTGCCACAGTCAGGCTTTGCAAGATTACAGTTGGTCTTAGAAGAGTCGATCGTCTTCTTGCTTGCTCGCTTCGGTGAAGCAAGCTGACGTGCTGGCAAGGAACTGAGGGTGGTCTGCAGCCCACAGCCAGCTAGGAACGGAGACCCTCAGTCCGACAGCCCTCAGACACTGCCGACCACCACAAGAGCTTGGATTTGGGTCCTTCCCCAGAAGAACCTTTGCATGAGACACCAGCCCTCTGCCAGAGGCAGCCGCCGAGCCGTGCCGAGGCGCGCCTGGCCCCCTGGCCCCCAGACACCGTGAGCGAAGTGCGGGATGGTTTGCTGTGCAGGGAAAGGTAACAGATACAGCACATTCTTTGGCATTTCCGTTTCTCTTTCTCATCTGTAAGGCATTCTAATCTGACCACCATCCAGGAGTGCAGAGCGGATTCCTGGCTTAGAGGCATGTGAGGTGTGTTTTGCAGTGTCGGGCACCTGGGAAGTGGGGAAGAGCAGCTTCAGGATTAACTGACATGATCCTAATGGAAATGGCTGTTCGGGGTCACTGCGTGTAGACCTGTGCTGGCTTGTCCTGGACGAACACACAGCTACGTCGTGCGCTCCCTCCTGCCCAGCCCTGTCCCCACAGCAGCCAGGAGAATATCAGTGAGACCATATCTAATGCCTCAGACAGTGTCTGCTTGTATTTATGTAGCATTTTTGAGTTTACAAAGCTCACTTACATTGCACTCGCCCGACAGCCATGTAGGAATTGGCCTTTTAAAAATGTTGCTTGGAGTTTATCTTTGGAGAGCACGGAACCTGCTTTCCTGCGTTTATCCTGGCCTGGACCTGCCCTGCTTGGAGCTTGAGCAATACTGAAGGTTCGAGCTAGAGGAGAACTGGTTTTCTTTTTAAAAATGGAGGGAATTGTCCCATCAGTTGAAAGCGACCATTGTCAAGAGTACGATCCGGGGGTGTCTAGAATATTTACAAAGCTGTGCGGCCATCAGCTCGAGTTCCACCACAGGTTTCAGCACCCTGAAAGGGAACCCCGTACCCCTCTTCATCACCCCTCTCCCAGCCCAGTCCCTCATATGCTTTCTTTCTCTCTGGACTCATGTCTTCTGGACATTTCACAGAACCAGAACCAGACAATATGTGACCTGGGGGCTGGTCTCTCACTGGCGGCGTTTTAGTACCCACGCTCCGTTCTTGTTCCTGACCGAGTAATGTTCCACGGTTATGGGAGGGGCCTTCGAAGAGAAGGGACCAGAGCCCCGAGGAGCAAGGCCCAGGCTAGATGAACCATCCTCGGCAGACCAGGGCCATCCAGGGCCAGGGCAGGGCGGGCACGGGCTGCTGGACCATTGTCCGACCACGCGGGGGGCCCACTTGTTGGTGTGCTGTGGGTCATATTTACTCGGGTTCTGCAGGGCTAGCAGTCCAGGGCAGAAGTGATGTCAGTCGCGTCCTGACCGGCCAACAATCCCTCACATTCTGTCCCTCAGCTCAGTGTCCAGCTGTCTGTGAATGAGCCAGTGGGGGGACCTGAGCCTGGTCCCCGAGTTGGCAGGCATCCAGGGTCAGGTGGCTGCATGCGGTAGAATCCGTTCAGCTCAGGAGGAGTGAGCAATAAACTTGTTCTGCTCAGTGGCCGGTTATGTCCTGAAATCGGCTCAGTGGTTTGACATTGCCCACCCAGGAGGCCTTTTTGATTGTTATGCCTGGGAAAGGCTGCTGGCATCCATCGGACGGAGGCCGGGAGTGCTGCTGGACAGCGCACACTGCATGGGACAGCACCCCCCAAGGAGCCCAATGCGCAGCGCCTGCGGAGGAAGCCTGCCTTGGCAAGAGCCCCTGCCTTCTAGTTCTGGGCGCTTCTACGCTGCCTGTCACCTGACCTGCTCTACCCACTGGCTGCCTGCCTGCTGGCCCTCAGACCTGGCCCCGCCTGGTGGTGACCTGCCTCTTCCCTCGTCTCCACCCACATCGTCAACCCACATCAGGGTCCCTCTCATGTCGCCCCCAGCTGGGGCTGCCCGCGCTGCCCGCTCTGGCTCAGGCTTCCTGAGCTGCGTGGGGGTGTGGGCAGCGGGCCAGGCTCCGGAACCTCTGGCCACAGCCCTGCCTCCTGGACTGGTCCTGTTGCCTCTTCCATCAGGGGCCCCCCACCTCTGGCTTCTCTGGGGCCCTGAAGTGACAGTGTCGTTGTCGTGGGTCCCATTCGCTGTCAGCAGGAAGTTGCCTGCAAAACGTGTGAGCAAGGTGCCGGCTTCTTCATGGCACTGACAACAGCTGATCCAATTTTTCTTAATTAGTACATTTAATTATTAGTAACATTTTACTTAAGCAGAATTAATTACCCCGTCACCAGCTCTGGCCAACTTCATCTTCCCACCATGGTTTCCTATTGGCATTCTGACAACGGAGGCCATGCACCCTCCCTCCGGGGCGCGGGGCTCCTGGGAGTGAGGTCCCTACCTCGTGCACCTGCTGAGCACGCGTGCCCAGGTACCCAGTCGAGCCAGACATTGTAGCCGAGTGTGGCTGAGCCTTGCGGGGAGAGAGGGGCGGCTGCTCAAAGCGATGAGCTCTGGGCTGCGTCATTGCTCTGGGCTGTCTACACCCGGGAAAGCACCTTCCTGCACGTGGTTGGGAGGTTCCAGAACGAGCGTGGCCAGGGCTGGTGCTGAGGAGGAAGGCGGTGGTCCATCCTGCTTTTCCCAGCTACCTGCTTCCAGGTGGTCCAGGAGGGCTGAGCCCGGGAGCAGCGGCCCAGCCAGCGTGACTGGATTTCCCCGTAGCTCCCACCTCCGGAGGCAGCCCAGCTGCAATCCGGGGCTGCGGGGAGAGCAAGAGCAGCTTCTCCCCTCTGCATTGACCTGCCCTTGCTTCCGAGGGGACCGTGGGACGGGCCTCTGAGGGCTACCTGGCCAGAGTCAAGTAGATGATTTGCACCCAGGTTCACAAATATCCCATTGAGGCCCAGGGATGCTTGGGACCAGAGCAAGTGGGGGCAGAGTCAGAGCCTCCGAAGACGTTGGAGAATTGTTCACAGCTCCTCGGCCTCCCAGAGCCTGGGATGAAGAGACCCAGCCTGTGGACTCCGGCATTCTCGTTTCCTCCATCACCCGATGCTTGACTGGGGGCAGGTGGACTCTGCTCTGCATCTCAGGGGTGACAGCAGCACTTCTGTGAGGCTGAGGTGAGTTAGTACATGAAGAATGCTGTGCTATTATTATTATTGAAAGTATGATGCTGATATAAATATTAATCACATGAAAATTTTATATTCATATTAGTATCAAGATGATCAGGGTCTGAGAAGCCCCACATTTAAATAGTCTCTTTCCTTTTGATGACCCCAAAGATCCCCAAATGTGCTTGACCACAAAACACTTTTCACAACCCCTGTTTCTTGGGGGTACACTTCAGAAGTACCGATTTAAATGCTTTAGGGAGGTTTCTCCGGGAGGAGTCTGGGGCAACGCCATGACTCACAAGCCAATTCTGGGGTGCGGTTACCAGGCCTTCTTCTTGATTGGCACTTAGGCGACAGGTCTCCTGGGCCCAGGTGGCCCTCATGATTGTGAGCCGCTTTCTCAGGCCTCGTCAGCCTTTCCCTTGTTCTGGTGTCACCTTGTGAATAGCTTCCCAGCGCCGGGGCAGGGCCACGTCTCCATGAGGTGCTCTGATGGTCCCAGCCACGGCAGTCTCCAGAAAGCTGTCCGTCGGCACGTGGACGCGCCCCTCCACGGGAAAGGCGGGTGCCTCCTGAGTCTGTGTCCAGGCCTGAGCACACAGGGCCCCTGATGGGGACGGGCAGAAGCCATGCTAGCAGCGTGGCCGTGGGTGGGCTGCCGAGTGTCCCTGATCCCTCTGATCAGTGGGGATGCCCCTGTCACCCAGGACCCCGCTCAAGGTCATCCTGAAGGTCAGAGCCGATGCTGCGTGGGAAGTGCCTTTTCCTGGAGAAAATGCCAGTCAAGATGCCTTGGCGATGCCCTCCCGCCCCCTCCTGTCCCGACCCCTTGCTGTCCCGACGTGGGACAGGTGTGAAGAGCAGCACTGAGCCCAAGCAGTCACAACCCACTCAGGAATGAGCACTATCCTGTGCTGTGACAATATTTGATGAATTCATATGCGCTTAGGGGAGCAGACTAAGTAGGTGAATAAAGTGAGACTATTCTCTGTGACAATCAATATTCCTTCAATTGAACCATCTCTGCAGATCTGACATTTTGATTTTTCTTTTTTGGATGCATTAACTGGATTTATGCCTCCATCCTGTGGAAATGGCGGGGAGAGGAGATGGCAGTACCATCCGCTGGCCAGATGTGGCTAGGCACGGGGGGCACCTGGGTAGGCTGATAGGAGCTGCTTTCCTTGCCCAGGACCCCAGCTAAGTGGGGCCAGCACCCCCCACTCTGCCCATCTGGCAGCTGCAGCTCAGTGTGGATGGCCCCCCACCCCTCAGGGGTCCCGCGGTCTCAGCAGGAGCTCACGGAAGGAGCCAGCTTGGGCAAGGGACCCTCCTGCCCTGGAGCCCTGCCCAAGCTCCCTGGCCAGTGACTGGACCCACTCAGCTCTGAATTGGAAGAGCCAGGTGGGACAAACAAGCTGGAGTCGCTGCTCTGGCTCTGCCATTTGCACATAAATGGTGGTAAATGCAACCTTGGGCAAAATGCCTAATGTTTTCGTCTCCATTTACCCTTTTGTAAAATAAAGCTGTGTGGAGTGCTGTTAGGTGCCCAGCATTCTTCTCGGAGCTTTACCTGGATGGATGTGCCCAGTCCTCCCAGGCACCCAGCGGGGAGGTACAATAAGAGTCCCATTTGCAGGTGAGGTCATGGAAAGACACAGTGATGCATTTTAGGCAGGTGAGGCTTTGAAACTCAGCGCTGTCTCTTAGCTCAAATCAGTCAAGATTGTTTATGGAGAAAAGCGCAACTCAAAGGAGCTGAGGCAAAAGAAAAGTGGGGTTCGTGCTGGGGGAATATTGGTTTGGGTAGCTGGAATGAATACTGAGGTTGCTCAAGGAATCGGAGAGAGGAAGGGCCCTGGAATCTTCTAGAACCTTCTAGAATCCCCGAAGGGCTCCTGCCTCTTAGGGGCTGGAACAGCCCCTCAGCCCTCTCTGCCATCTTGTTCTCTGTCCTCATCCACCCATAGTTACCTCTGCTGTCCTTCCCAGCTGGTTTTCTAAGGCAGGATCGCACAGAGCCTCAAGCAAGGAGCTTGGATTCTGTCTGCATTCACTTCTAACTTGATTACTTCCCAGCAGCCGACTTCGGGCAAGTTCCCGAGCATCCCCGAGCCCCTTTTCCGTGTCTGTAAAACGGAGCCGCGCTGGGCTGATGGAGGAGCCATCTCTGGGTTTGCTGAGGACTCAGTGAAGAGCGCGGGCACGTGCTGGGGGCTCCGTGAGACTGGGGAGTGGCGGTGCCCCTCCAGGCCCGCTCTGGCGCCTGGCAACCTGGGCTGGACCCCGTCAGTGTTGGCGGGAGGATTCACTTTCTCCCCGATGGTCCTCGCCTTCCATCAGCGCTGTATCGGGAGGAGCGGGGACTCCGAGTGTCCGGACTTGGTTCACATGCTTGTTCCTGTGAGGAAAATGGGAATAAGCGCAGCAATCCCTGCGTGTCGCCTGCGAAAGCGGGGCTGTTGAGGAGATAGCCTTTCAGGCTGCCTGATTCTAGCCTTCCAGCGCCTTCAGCTGTTTTATGGTCCTGTGAGTTGTAGATAACGGATAGCAATGCAGAATAATTCTTGTCTATAGACATGCAAATAAATTCTATCCAGTGATTCAGTTGATTTTCTTCTTCTTTAAGGAAAGAGCCAGTTTCAGGCTATTTGTAAATTCACTTCCACTTTCCTTGACTCCCTCTAAATTTATGCCGTTTGGACCTCTCCTTTAGATTCCTTGTTAACATCCGCCGGGTTCCCAGACTCCTGTGAGGTCAAAGGAAATCTTTTGTGTAAAAGTAGGAGAATCCTGACCTTGTCTTTGTGGGGGACAACTAGCCACTCACACTTCTGGCGGCGGGACGATGCGCTGTGCTGACCAGGGAGCAGCTCCCTTCCAGTCTCGCAGTGGTTTGCTCTTGATCTGGTTCTTTTCCTTCTAAGGCCTCAGTCCTGCTACCTGTCAAGTGGGAGTAAGATCCCCCAGGCCAAGCGGACCGACGAGATCGGCTAAGAGATGATGGCGTGGCCATTCTGTGCCTGGGCACGAGGCGGCGGCCTGTGAGTGGCGCTGCTCTGGCCACAGCGCTGCTGTTTGCTGCGTGGGTTTGCTTGTTCGCACAGGCCATGCTGCAGGCAGGGAAAAGGACAACAGGCGGGGTGCCTTCTCTAAGGCTCCTGGCCCATAGAGGAGAGGAGATCTTCCTGAGCCCTGCAGCACATCCCTCCCTCCCTGGGCTGGGAGCTTCTCAGTAATGTCAAGGGCACCCCCAGGGCACTCAAAGTGGGGGTGTCAGTGCCTTGCAGGTTCATGGGTGTGGAGACTGCCTGCTCTTGTCAGGATGAAGGAGGGAGCTGGCCAGGGAGGAGGCAGGGAGAGCTGCAGACACAGGCCTTCCTGCTTGTCCCTGGGGAGCAGGTGGGAGCATCTGGCACAGGGCTGCATCCTCCGGATTGCAACTGGGCTCCTGGATCAGCCGTCATCTGAGCGGCCTCTTGGTCAGCGCTGACCCCTTCCTCAGCCCGGAGAAACCCTGGGTGCATCTGGACCTGTGCACCAAGAGGAGGGGCACACGATGGGGCGGGCGTGACTGGCTGACAGCATTCTGCTCTAGTGACTCCTCGTCCAGCAGATTGAGGCTCACCCCGTTCCTAGCTGCGCTCGCTCTGGCTTTGACCTCAGGAAGGGCAGTGGGGTCTGAAAGCGTTAACGGAGGGACTGTCTCCTAGTGCTTCTGGGCGCACCTGTCTTTTGCCCAGCTGCATGCAGGTTGGGGTGCGGCCACATCCAAACTGGCCAAGCAGCTGAGCATGCGGGGCTGAGAGAGTCCCCCACTGTCCCTTGCCCAGGCTGTCCCGGGCAGCTGGGGGGCCAGGAAGCCTGAGGGAGGCAGGAGATCACTGAGGAGGGGTGAGGGGGCAAGGTGATCCCCCAGAGCCGGGGCTCAGGGACCAATGGGGCATCGCTGCTCTTTGGGAGTGTGTGCGGCTGGGGGTTTCGAGTCGTGACTGACCACAGAGGTACCAGGTGTCGTAGTGCAGGTGTCAGTGACAAGTTTGGACGGTGGGCTTTGTCAGGCAAGACACCCACCCCCTGAGCTGGCCAGAGGAGGGCCAGCTGTCCTCCGCCCTGCTCCTCCGGGCACATCTACTCTTGTGCCAGGATCTGGGGTCTGCGCTGACCCGGGTCATCGAATAGGCTCCAGTTACTCAGACCCGCTTGATTTGCAGAGGCTTCCCGCCGCCTCCTTATCGGTGGAGAAGGAGCGCAGCTCCAGTTGGCCCGCAAGTCTCCGCTCGCTGCCCGGTGCTCGTCCGTGTCCTTTGCTCGCTTGCCCTTTCCACGTCCCCACGGCAACGGCATGTCTGCAGGACCTCGGCACCCATGGCAACCTGCAGCCTGCTCCCGCAAAGCGGCCTGCTGCCCCCATCCCCAGCCACGCTGCTGACCAGCCTCCACTGGTCAGGACGCCCTCTGGGAGGGGAACGGGCCCTGGCATCCACTCCCTTCTGGGAAAACCAACAACCATCCCCCAAGCCTTCCTCGACCCTCCTTAGTCGTAGCTGCTGTTGTCCTCACAGGGGCTTCCTGGGGCCAACTCTACTGGCCCCAGGCCCTTCTGCCTTAATTTTGTTCTCTGCAGTGGCCACCTAGCCTGGCTTTGGGGTCCGGCCTTTTTCCACCCCCTCTCACTTTCTTCTAAACCTGGATTTTGGACATCTAGCTATATCTTTCTTCCTTTC